>JADDOH010004998.1:0-13644 GCA_016648135.1 Agrypnia vestita
AAACAATTTTACATTTAGCAATTTTACAATACAGATTCATTTAAGTTAAATCGGAGTAGGTATTGTTCATAAATTTACTGTCACTAAATGTTTACAAAACATACTTATTATTACACTGTTTCTCAATTCGCACTATTTCACGCCGTTTTTATTGCTTCGATCACTCTCTTGTAAACTCCGTTCAATATTCCCAGTAATAAATTTTGCCCATGGGTAGGTAATAACTGTCCTGAATGACTGACTTGCGTCGCGTGACGCCCTTGTATTTGTAGTTAAAATCTTTTGAGATTTTCCGATAACCGCATAGACGTTTTGAGAAGCTTATGAAACATTCTAGACGATTCCAAAGCGTTTTTTAGTGTTGTTATCAGTACAACCGAGTGATAAATTTTGAGAGGCTCCGATAGCGCGCAACCTCTCCGGGTTCTTAATATACAATATTGTCACGAGAGTCTATCTTACCTATAAAAAAAAGTAAATTTATGTTTCAAATACAAGTTTATCTAATTAATGCATTGGCTTATGTAATTTCAGCCTGATTACTTTGAAAATATGTTTGGCATTCAGAAATGCGTCGCTCGCAAAATATGTATATTAGATATTAAACCATATTACAAGAATCCCTTGACGTCATTAATCAACGTCCTGCGTTTGATTAATCTGGATGCTAATAAATTTTTAATTATTTAATTATATTTTATACACATATCTATAACATGTACAAGATATTCAATGTCTACAAAGTTGTTAAAAATATATATCTATGTTTTCTGAAGCAGCAAAAAAACTGGCGTCATCATATTCACAGACCATAAATCCGTCTGGAATTACTAGGTCAATGTGAATATTTTTTCTGCATTATTTCCACCATGAGATGTGTTAGCGCAATTTGAATCTTTTATTCTATCCTATCTGATTATCTTGATACAGTTCATTCTGGCATTATATTTAATCCGAAAGACTGGCGAGCAAGTACTCATAGCGACTCTCGACCTAACAAGGTTTCAAGCCGTTTATGACGCGTCGGTAAAGCAGTAAGCGGCTAGAGCGGCGGCCATTACGAGAAAAAAAGATGGCGCGTTAGTACAAAAAATGACGCTCCAGATACAAATTGATCACAAGCTGTTAACTAATGTAAACTTCCGAACGCGTGTATCTGTATTCGGTTATAGTTAGGAATACAAACGAATCACAAATTTGATATAAAAAAATTCCCTGTATTAAAGAGTCCTGATAACATAAATGAAGTCAAATTTTGACGCGAGCTAATTTAAAAGCAGTTATTTTTAGTTGAAAAATGATACATTTTTGACACTTCACGCCATAGATGCCCATATAAAATATATGTTTTTGCTGTTTTATTCATAGAAATTGACAAATCACGTTTATCATAAGTGGGCCCATTCATTATCTTTCATGTCAACTATACTATACTGCATTGCGTCGCCGCACCGCGGCGCGGCGGCTTGCCCTGCAATATAATGAATGCCCCGCATTAGCTGAGTAAAAATCATTGTGAATTTGAATTTGGAGATTATTGTTCCCAATAGCTTATCTCCATTTTTAACACAAAATTGTCCTTTTCTCCACCGGATACGATAAGGAAGGATAATTTTCTATGGTTTCTTGTGTCAAAAATGTTTCGTTTTAAACTTAAGATAACTGATTTTAAACTTGCTTGCGCCAAAATTTGACATCATTTTTGTAATCAGCATCCTTTATTACGCCAATGATTTTTTATCTGAATTTTGAACTCACCCCAATTTACTCTCTCCGAATATCTCATCCCCACACTTTGACCAATTGTTTATTATTTAAGGCTCGCGCAAAACAAAAGCACCCCACTCCCTCCTTCCCAAAAAACCCTAGCATTCATTGTATAGTAGGTATATTTTTATATTATTTTCAATAGTTTCTGAAGGTCAATTAATAATAAGGAAAATTGCTCCGAAATTAGATTTATTAACTGTAAAATACTCGAAGAGCAGCACGAAATTATTAAGCCTGAGTTACGTGGTTATAATAAAAGCAATATAGAGATAGAGTTTCACCGCAAATAAATAATAAATACAAAACATATTGTATTTTAAGGATTAATTATCTACGATTATTTTCACAAACCATTGAGTACCTAATGATAATGTTGAATATTCCCCCAGAATATTTTATAATATTCTGAAGGTATATATTACTATGTTACTAAATATATTTTATTATTAATTAAGCTATTATCGTTCAAGACGGAGGCTTGAGGCTTATACAAAGTTTGCTGGCTTTTTAAAATTAATAATTTGGTCCAACCACAAAATTAGCGCTATAAACTCGAAAATATGTTTCATTATATCGTTGATGTTTCTTAGCACCAGACAGAAAAAAGGGCTAACGCCCACGGGAGTTGGCTCAGAGAATAGAGAGCCACATTTATTTGATCTGACACAACTCTCGCGTCCTTCACATTCAAGTTACGCCAAAGTGCATACGCAGATATCCGTTACATTCCTAAAAGCTTACTAACAAGCTCTATTTTATGTTGCTTATAAAAAATATACATTGTCACGGGACGTGGCTATGGAAGACAAATGAAAAAAATAAAACAATTGAACATTTGTTTACATAAAAAGTCACTAGATACCAATTTTATTTGCGCACATTTCTTTAATTCACGCTAACTGTTATTAAAACAAATTATTACACATAGGTTTTCACTAAATATCACATACCTAGTTGATAGTCCTGAACTTTTTCAACGAATATCTTTCCATATCCCAACTCGCAATAACAGACATTCACTTACTTTTCATCTCCCTTTTTGCAAGACCAACTCAAAACAAAACTCCTTTATCTATAGATCAACAAACTCAATTAACACAAACTATCAGCACATTGACATTTTAAACTCAACCATAAGGAACATAAAATAAACAATATTTACACCACCGCACCCAAACTAATTCATACAATTTATCTTCCCTTCTACTCCCGTCCCATATTCCCCTCCACCCTCCCCACTCGCTGTTAGAAAAATTTAAAAAAAAATTTACTACGTGACACTTATTTTAATAAATTACTGTATTCAGTGGAAAATTTGTAATTGGCATAATTTAATATCTATTATTTTATATTTGTTAATATATAGATCTGCTGTTAGTTTTCCCTCTAATAAATAAATAAAGAAATTCACGTTAGTGTCGAGAATATTCCGCTCATTAGTAGTAGTTACTTTGGTACTTATTTACTGACCGATTAAAATCGCTATCGTTGCATTCTGGCCACCAACGTAACGGTTACGCTTTTCTATGGTGAACTTGTCACGCTGTCACACGTCAAAACCATAATACTCTTGGTTGGTTTCTTGAATTCGAGGACTTGCTTTCCATTTACAGTATTCTCTCGACCCTTCCAGCGTTTATGAGAGTGCCCCAGATGATTCCAGAGTGCCCTAGACAATTCCATAGTCTGACTGTCACAATTTTTTTTGTAGTATTGCAACACTTGTCCTTGACGTGTCTTTACATCGGAAGCCATATTGAATCCTTGTTTTATTGTTCACTGTCGAAAAGGTGTACATATTAGATATGCTCGACAATTTATTTTATAAAAATTAAGTCATAAAAAACAATTTTTTATTATACTCCCTTTCTCATTGAAACAGGTTTCACGCCTACTCCACGCGCCTACCCCACGGCTCGAAAATTAAACAATATATAAATCGTTAAAATTTCGAAATATCCAAAATTATTTCATAATGATTAAATTTTTTAACGAAAATTTGTTTGATCCTTTTTATCGTCGCCACAAGTCTATCCGCAAAGTTTCAGCTCGACTGGTTCACGGAAAAAGGATTAAAAATCGATCCAAGTTTTTTCGGCAGTCAAGCCGACAAGCAGACAAGCAGATGCTATGAGTTAAAAGAAAGGGAGTAAAAATGGAACAACATATCTTGCCTAAAGCCTAAGATGCCTTAGCTTGCGTATTCGCACGACATGTCTCTTTGCGACATCTTCCTATAATCAATGAAAACAAACGACTTTTTGTCAACATTGAAAATATAAAGACAGAATTGCTGAAGAAGCTAAACGCCGAATAGGAGTACTTCGAAAAAAGGGTCGGCACGAGTAGTATTATATCTGAAAGGGACTAGTTTAAAGGAAGGAAAAGTAATATTTTTTTTTTCACCGTTTATTTAGTTCCACGCGTATGTTGTATGGGCAAATAGATGAATTACATTAAAAATATGTATTATCGGCATGCTATCGTAGTTTTTATGTTACTACGCGGATATTTTTTCTTTTTCTTCTGAATTTTTATGCTGTCGCCGTCTCTTGTAATGTATGAATTAAATAAATAAGCGACAAATAATACGCGCGAGAATTGAATGAATGTTCTAGTGAATGTAAAATACGTGTTACCCAGCGAAAATGAAGTGTTCATTTACGAATTACGTATTGTGTAATTTAAAGAATAGCGTTAAATTCAATTCGTTTTATGGGACTTTGTACATTGAATAGTTAAACTCTTCTTCAAAAACAGCAAAATAATTCTGTGGTGACATTATTAACATAATTAATAAAAATAAACTAAGTTTTCACCACTATTGTATTGAAAATATCATCAAATATCAAAATTCAGAGCCCATGGCTATGGATCATTCTTTAAATATTAAAAAGGGTTTACCAATTTTACATATTAGATGTACCCATAAGTAATCAATTATTTAAGTGGCAACAAAAAAAGAATTTAACTACATTTAATTTTATTTTTAATCGATTTAATCTCCATCGTATGTAGGGCCTTTTGCCATCTTGTTGGTAGACTTTTAAGAAAAATATGCTTCCAGATGTTTTTAAAGCGTTATTATCAAACCCTACCGGGCGCCCACTTCGATCGCTATCAGACAAGTCAAAATCACCATCGGAAAATTTTCTAAACCGACGTTGGCACTTATTTGCTTTCTATACGTCTCCATACACATCACAAATTTTCTTTGCTGCAACCGTTGCATCAACACCCGATAGGAAATGAAATAGCATGCAATGACGTAAATTAGTTGATTAAAGTTAGTTGATTGTCCGCCATTTTAAAACAGAGTAATAATTTTTTTTAAATTTAATTGTCACAAGTCACAAGACCAAGGATTATAATATTGCGTATAAAACACGTCTTTACACGTTCACTTTACTGAGCTTGTGAAGCAAACATTCCACACCAAAAATAATTCATTACTTATGGGTACACCTATTATTACGTTTGTCGCAATACTTAAAAACAATTATATTTAAAAACTACTTTATTAAAACGCCAAACTGATTTTTCTACTATCCAAGAAAAATACTTCTTAATGCGTCTTCATCACTAACCTACCTATGAAGGATACTTCATATATAGGTAACCCTATTACAAATTATACAGAATCACAGTTTGATAAATTAGAAATTTTGAAAATAAGAAAACGTGTTAATAGTAAATTTAATATTATAAATAACCAGGTCCTTTTTACAAATAGTTATCTTTTAAATTTATTTTCATGTTAAGTAGGTACTTTATTTATATTCATTTTCCATATATAAGTTTTTAAATATTTTGATTCTCTATACTTATTTTTTTAAATTTAATTTTGTTAGTTTACATTTGTATCGTGACGAAGGGGCCATGGGCTCTGAAACATGTTTATATTTTCAATACAAAAGTGGTGAAAATGAAGTTTATTTTTATTAATTATATTATAAGTTAATTAACCATTGATTAATAAATCGCTAATCCATTTCCAGTTTTTATTTATTCGCCCCGTAGCCGCGACACGTGACAGTATATCTATTAATGAATTTTTTGAGAAAATCTTTATTTATTCATCAAAAAAACTTCATATATTTTAGTGACATTACATTTTCTCAAGTTCATCGTTATTTTACTGCCGGTAATTCGAGTTGATGCAAGTTAAAGTCGTCTGCAACAATTACGCTAGACATTTATGATTTTAGAATCCCCATCTTTTATTGAATCAAATAGGGCTTTACGACGGCGCTCCAAGGTTTAATAATATCCCCCCAGAGCGGAGTTTGGAAAACGTAATGATTTATAACATATAAACGTCTTCATCAGCGTTTTACACATATAAAAAACATAAAATCAGAATTCGCTTTTAGAATAAATAAAAATTGTGCATGCACGCGCGGTAGAAGTATTTCTATTTTACTCCCTTTATATTAACTCGTGGCGTCTGCTTGCTTGCCGTCAACAAAAACTTTGGATCGATTTTTGACCCTTTTCCCGTGATCCAATTGAGCTGAAACTTGGCAAGTAGACTCGTGGCGACGATCAAGAAGATCTATCAAATTTTAGTTAAAAAATTAATAATTATAGTATAATTTCGGATTTTTAGAAATTTTATTGGTTTTTTCAAATTGAAATCATTAGAAAAGTTTGATTACGGCGGCCCGATAACGTCGCGGAATTTGAATTACTCTAAATTTCTAAATTTGAATTACTCCGTCGGTATGCATAATAGGTACTTCACTACGAATGTCGAAAATCTAAATTGACTGACAAATGTTTTTAGAATTTAATCTTCAAAGCATGAAGTGTCTTATCAAAGCTCAAAACAGCTGACATTTTAGAAATATATTAAATTACTGTAAATTTAGTGTTATGTTATATGTTTTAATTCGTCTTTAATTGTTGTATATTTTACAAAGAAAGGGAGTATAATAAAAACTTTTTTTGGTTTTTATGGGTTACTTTTTTTAAATTTATCTTAATTATTTAGTTCCACACAAAATGTTGTGTGGGATAATACATGATTTTACTTAAACATATTGCATTCAATCTAGTCGTTTAAAAGTTTTTACAATAAAATGTTTGCACTCCTGTTTAAACCTCCTTATATTATATTATAACACTCCTGTTTAATCCGTGTTTAATTTTAAATATTTGCACCAATACATTATACTTTATTCTTTGATTTACTATTTCTGGCCCTAGGGCATTCAACATTTTTGTGTTTTTTGTTTCTCCTATTACACTTCAATATTATGCGCATCGTTCTGTTTTGTACTATTTGAATTTTCTTTAGCATTCCTTCGTTGCTTTAAACTAAAACCTATACTTAAAACTAAAATAAAGGAAAAATGATATATTAATGACGTCAAGCGTAAAAAAATAGGAGGCTTAATTTAATGTTTCGCGTCCTAGCCTTAATATATTATATAGTATATTTTTGACGGGCTGTTGGTTGGTTGTCGCGTTGCCAATTGCGCGTCCGAGGTTCGAGACCTTATCCAGCCATACAATTTCGTTTTTGTAATCATAATATTAACAAAATTATTATATTTACATATTACCGGATTTCAAATGCATTTTGTGGTCTCTCATTTTTGCTACATACCCCACTACAAAACTTCAAAAAAATTTTGGAATACCGCCTCATGATCGGACGCTTTTATAGTCTTAATAATCGTGAAATTTTTAAAACTTTGAAATAAGAATGTGAATATTTTTGGTCATTTCCAGCATGAGCTATGGTGCTTTGAAACATCAATTTAATATATTGAATATCAATTATTTAAATAAATTCTTTCATATTTTCTAATCGTTAATTAGAAAAAATATTTTATATATAAAATACACAATAATATATATTTACATACTTAGAAATACAACTCGTAGTAATTTTATTTCACAGGCACTTTTATCACCTAGCGTTGAAGGGAAAAACATCATTGAATTACGCCCAAATTACAGCCAAGAAGCGTGCCCGCAATACTCGATCATAAATATGATAAAATTAGAGCCTTAGCCGCGAAAACTTAATTAGTTAGGGGTTGATTAACATTCAGTTTGCGGTGAATTTGAAAAGGGGTACATATTAAATTAAGGAATATTTAAATAATTTTATGCCGGTTATTAAAACCTTGGCCGAAATTCATCGGGATTATTTAAAAACGTTAACATTTTTTTTATTTAAAATTTAAAACAAATTCAATCAATCGGTGAGAAATGTATACAGAAAAATCAATTTATAACAAAAAAAATGGTTACCACCAGTATGCGAACCCAAAACATTCGACACAGTTATAATATATGATTACGAACAATTATAACGAATGATCTCTAAAGTGGTCGCTAATCGGACAAACATTGGAAGAGGAAGTAGAATACTGATACCATGACGCATTTAAATTTTGATCTGGACGTAAATGCAGTGACACTGATAGAAAGAGACAAAAATTATATCATAAATCATCATCATCATCATCATTATTGGTACTACAACCCTTGGTGGGTCTTGGCCTCCTCAATAATCTTCCTCCACTCAACTCGGTCTAGTGCCAGCTCTCTCCTCTAAAGCTCTAAAGCAGAGATATCTTTGAGGACGTTGTCACTCCATCTTAATTGTGGCCTTCCTAAGCTCCTTCATTCTATTGGCCTTGAGTTCAGCAGAGACTTTGGTACTTGATGCTCGGACATTCTCTCCACATGACCCAGCCACCGAAGTTTTCTCAGTTTTATAAATTTTTATATCATAAATACGTACAATTATTTGTTCTGAAAAGTTAGAATAAGAAAACCAACACATAAAAACTAAGTTCTTATTATACCACCTTTCTTATTTACTAGTTGAAACAGGTTTGGCGCTTATCTCACGCGTTGGGCTTGAGTCGGGCGACGCTACGTAAGGAAGTAATAACATTTTTTGAAAAATCCAAAATTATACTATGATTATCAATGTTAGATCATTTTTATCGTCGCCTTGAGTCTGCCTGCAAAGTTTCAGCTCGATTGGATCACGAGAAAAGGGTTTAAAATCGATCCAAAGTTTTTTCGACGGACAAGCAAGCAGACGCTACGAGTTATAAGAAAGGGAGTAAAAAGGCATTAAATTACCAACTTAGAGATACAATTTTAGTTCACTTTGGTCTGTTCAAGGATGCTACTAAAATTTACCCAAATAATAGCGTCACGAGTTTTTGTAAACAAAAAGAACTGCGCATATTCGAGGATTTCCGAACAGTTTGAATTATTTAAAAGATGCCATGGAAGTCTGTCGAATGCGCGAGTATATACATGAAAGCAACATAAATCGAGGACTTTATATAAATGGCAACGCCATCACACGTCTAGTCAGTCTTATAAAAAGGTATGCGAACGGGCGATTGCTGAAGAAGCCATAGAAAAAGCGAGAAAAGGGGAACATAGACAACCAAGTTGAGTGTACAAGAGCAGCTGCGTGTGGAATATTCTCGAGAAGTTAGTGCAAATCACGAAATAGTGTTCCAGTTAAGTTTGTATCTAGTGACTCTGTTTATAAATAAAAGTTTAGTTGATATTGACTATTTCATTTGAATCCCACCGCCGCGAATAATATACATATTTATATAAATATTAAATTATTATATTCAAACTTAAGTAAAAGTTAAATGAGTTTTAATTAAAATAAGGTTCGGTAAATTTTAGTAGATGGAAAATTTGTTTATTGGTTTAGTAATTATTAGACATAAAATACATTTTTCCCTACAGTAAATTCAGGTTTTTATATTTTCACATTCTCTTTCGTAATTGAAAAATAAATTGGAAGCTTAATTTGTATAATTTGCAATTAAAAAAGTCTTAAAATATTATCTCTGAAATCGTGTGATAGTGCTCAGGTTTTTTGTAAGAATATTCTCTTAATTGATGTTTCGTTGACCTTTTTTATAATTCACCTGCAAAATACATAAAAATCAGCTTAAGTCTGTAAAGAATATACCTCAAATCACCCAGGATAATAATTAATTATATTAATTATCTAGTGATTAAGAACTCACCTTTTGATCTATGGTCCGCCAAGTAGGTTCTGTTTCCAAATACAATGAAAATGCAAATGAATTATATCATTTTGAAATATTTAAAGGAGACCATTAAGTTGGGTGGAAAATATAAACTGTGTTACTGTTACGTGATTTTAATTATAATTTTATATTTTACTACTTATGTTTCGAGAAGTAACTCTCATCTATGAAGTATTAATGTGACTACTTTCTAATATTTATTTAGTTTTATATTAACGTCATTCAGGTATTTTTAAAAAAATAAGGTGAAGTGTAGATTAAATGAATGAATACATATTATTGAGTATCATATACAAAAGCAATCTCAATATAACAACGAAAATAAAATAAATAAATATTAATATATATAATTATCGTGTATAGTAAAAATAAACGTTATTAAAAGGAAAACAAAATAAAGAAATATTTATATAGAGATAAGGACAAGTCTGGCAAAGGGCAAGATGGCTTTTGTTGGAAGTTGAAAAGAAAAAGCACTAAGAAAAAGAAGAATAAAAAAAATCGTTTCTAACGAGGGGAAAAAAAGAAACGATACACAAATAAAAACAAAATGACCCCCGGCAGGGAAGTCAGGACTGGCAGATACGTAACCATATTATACAGGAGCAGCACCAGGAAGAGGGGAGGCGACTCCCCTCTGCAACACTTAGAGTTAGCAACTACGTAAAAAATAGTAAAATTATGATCCCTGCAGAATCTCCCAACGGGATACCCACACCCTGACGAAAATCCGGAAACATTCGAAGTTCCTGTTAAATGGCACATTTCGCTTTTTGAGGGCGGGTTCCCTAATGATGGCAGATTTTGAAATAACCTCCTTTAATGTAGGTACACGTCTAATATTACCGAAAATAATATTATTTCAGTTATAATTTAAGTTTTTACCCAAATAAATGAATTTTCATCTACCTATTTCTAATTTCGCTCGAAAAAGCCAGCAGGTGTCATGACGTCAAGCATAAGTAAACATTGCATTTTGTCTATGACAACAGTGATGGTGATGGTTACTTAGGCCTGACGTCATTCGCTTTGATCGGTGTCTCAGTTAAAATGGCCGATTGCAAAATTGTATACTTTTATTTTATTGAACATCTTAATAATCTCAATGTGTATATTGACTGATAATTTTTTTGAATTTTTTCAAAATATTTTCTTCTCTAAAATCACTTATTCTTTAATTTTTTAATACTGTTAATCATGCCTTTTGTAAGAAAAAGATGAAGACTTTTTTGTGAACTTATCTTTCTAAGCATATGTCTATCGCCGTCTATCTCCGGACACCACCTCCGCGGTCAGTCTCTGAATCTTAAATACATTAATTATGGCAAAGTTGGGTAAGGAAGATTGATTAGCTTGTTGGGACTAGCGGTAAGATATCCAATTAGTGTCCAAGAGGTCGTTGGGTTAAGGGAGTACACCTACACGCAACAAAAATTTATTAAAATTAAAAAAAAATGTACGTAATTATTGCATACCTATATCAATTTTTTTACCATCATTGGTTACAGCATACATATATTGGTTAGTATTTTCTATGCGTAGCTATGTGCTGTCCCTCAAAGGACCTTCAATGCAATGATGTTGCATGTAAAAAAAACGAGTTTTACAGCAGTTTGGACGAGTCGGTAAATAAGTCTGCGGCTTTCCATAAATTAGCTTAAAAATGTTATACATCAAAATTTCAAAAATAGTTTATTTATTCATACTCAACAAAAACAAAAATAGTGCTTTCGATCCAAAAAATAGATAGATACCATTAAAAATACTTGTGAATATATATTGCCTAAAACAGCTTTATATTTGAAAAGTATATTTATGACGAATGAATGAACAGTTGTTTTATTAATATTTTTCTTAAACATTATTAAATAGCTTCATGTAGGATGAAATTATTTTACAACAATCAGAATCAATAAAATATATATTGCATATTATTTATGTCGCACAGTTTTTCTGTAAAACAAAGTTATCCAGGGATATTATAAATCTAAATTCATTATAATCCTAATTTATCATAATAACCCATCACAACTATTTGAAAGTATCTTCTTGCGTGTTCCATCTCGCGTAACTAGAAGTCATGCAGGAAACTGCAGCAACAAACTAGGTACGTTTTTAATTTCCCTATGCAAAGGCTTCCTAGAATAGCGAACAAATACGAGCAACTTGACGTTTAATATTTAAACATATTTCAAAAGGTGCGTTGAAAGACTACTAGTATTCGTCAGTTTGAAGTTAAATAAGTGGATTGTATTTCACTTATGCTATTGCTTTTTTTATTATATTATTATTATTTTATATTGTTTTATTTTTTATTATAGTATGCTTTCTTCAAGCTTCTGCTTTTGCCATATACGTGCTTTTTACTTATTATTATATTTATGTCTTTGTATTATGCTACCGTTATATATTTGCTTTCCACTTTGTATTATTATATTTTCTTGTTTATATTTCATGGGCAATCACTATGCATTATTAAAAGTTTTATTTTATTCATTTTACCCTTAGGCATATTATGTGTAAAAGCCTTGAAGGGCGTTATTTAATAAATAACTCAATTTATTCTTAGAAATGTATTTTGGATTCTTAGAACTTCAAACAATAAGACGAAGCAAAAAAGAATTTTTTTTTAATTTCATGGTCGTGTTAGCCCTTAAGCTGGAAATTATGGTCATCGCATTTAGAAAGTTTTGAGTGAGAATTTTATTATATTAGAGTGTAAACACATTTTTTTATCACGTAAATTTTCCGTCACTTTTCTGCCCAACGCCTTTTACATCCGTGCTCTCTCTATATATACAGGTTAGAACAGAGATAGTCATAATACTTTACAGGTAAATTCCTATCAAAATTATGTGTAGAAAAAGTTCAAGCAACCATATCCTAACATCAAAATTCATGAAGATAAGCCATCTTTAAGTTTGCATTTTATTTTTAATATCTCTAATCTTTCTATGAAATGTTGGACAATCGTAGAAGTTATATATACATTATTTTATTAACTCAGTTATTTAATTTATTACGTCAAATACCCATAAAGAAAAATTAAATTTCGTTCTGTGGCATCGAAAATGTTAAATTTATAGTTACTATTGTAATGCAAAAAAATGTTCTCCAAATACGTCCTAAAGGTATAACATTGAATCAATTTGTAGTAAAGATAAATAATTAGAATGTACAAGATTGATTCCCAGAGTTCTGAAATGGAGACCTTGGGAAAATCAAAACCTCAAAAGAGATGGCCCGACGATATAACCGCTGTGGGGGGAAGAAATGGCTACAACGAGCAAATAACAAGGAAGTATGGAAGCGTATGGAAGAGGACTCTATCCAGCCGTGGAGAGATGAAGGCCGAGGAAGAAGAAGAAGAAGATGTATCATTGGTATTTTTTTATTTGATTTATTTAAAAAACAGGCCGACAACAGGTGGTTGTTGAACCTAACGAATAGTCCTAGTGTGCCATTAGAAAAAAGTGTGAATATTTTTTTGATAAATAAAGCATTAATAATGTCATCATGCTGCGTAACTTGAGGAAGCGGTATAAGTGTAACTTGACTGAATTGTTCCGAACGGCGGTATATGGAGTCGTTATTACCAGAACGATCGCCGACCTCCGATAGGAGATGGCTTCATAAGAAGAAAAATAATGTTCCAAGCAAAATGAAGAGTATTTTACAAAAAATGTAGATCAACACAAAATTGCGCAAGTGTGGATTGCGCAGATTCCAAGCTCAACTCCAAGTGCCACTATAAGCGGTCCTTAGCGCGATCGATTTCAGTGGATTTTGTCTATGACAGACATTATTAGTCTGTCTACAA
>JADDOH010005001.1:0-19500 GCA_016648135.1 Agrypnia vestita
CACAAGTCAGAACCGAAAATCAAGAGTAGATTTAACATCACTTCCCACTAGACAGTACTTGGACCAAACAGTTGTACCCATCTTACTGCAAGGACTTTCGGCTCTGGCGAGGGAGAGGCCTCCGGATCCCGTGAACTTCCTCGCAGCTTTTTTACTGAAGAATAAAACTAATTATGATAATCCAACGTCATCTTCTCCATCTGTACCCAACCAATAATAATTTTAAAAATATATTTTAATTCAATAACGACTTTAATAAATAAAAATAAACACCAGACAATTTTGTAATTGATATTTTTTATTTAATCATCTTATTCCATATTTCTTATCACGTTTATGGTAATAGTTAAGTTTAAGGCGTAGATTTTTGGGCTTTCCATCAACCAAGCAACCCATTTTTTTAAAAATCTGATTTAAACTTGACTTTTACTATAAACCAAGGCCCTTGGGTATACAACAGGCACCTAGGTATGCAAAGTAATATTCGGCTCCTAAATAAAATCGCTAATTTGCCATTATGACGCAGTCGGAGTTTGCTCAAGCACTTGGGGTAAACCTACAAGCAGTATGTATTTGACTACAGAGAAGCCAGGGAGAATATAATTTTGCCGAAATTGTTTCAGTTTCAGTTTCAGTGCCGATAAATCGGCACTTATTAGCTAAAAAACATTTTTTTTTTATAACAGCTTGCATCAAACATGATTAATGGTGAGAATATGATAACAAAGTTTATGAGTAAGATAGTAATAAGTACAATTTACAGTTTTTTTGTGCAGGCCTTTATCGTTATCTACCTCGCTAGGTACATAAATAACCTGTTCTGAGATAAGTAGCCATTCCGTTCATTGGGACTCCATTAAAATGTCTAATTTCATGGTTGCGTTATTAAAAGAATAAAAAGAAAGTAAAGTAAAGATATAAGAAATAAAGTAAATAAGAATAAAAATATAAGTAAAGTAAATTAATTCCAAGGTTGATAATATAAGAACAAAGTATAGAGTAAATGTCAAAAGTATAGAGTAAGTGTCCTATAGTTGTACTATCTATCAGGTATCTCGCCTCTGAGAGATTCCATACTGTTTACCTATAGGTAAGAAACAGTTATATTTTAAACTATAAGTCTATAAATCTCGAAAAAGTGTACTGTGTGTAAAGTGTAATGGTCGGATACTGGATAATAGCTCAATATCCGGCGGATATTGGATTTTCATTAAACTGCAAAAATTTCACAAAATTAATGTCAAAAAATTGATTTATTGATAAAAGACGATACTTATAAGCAAACGAAAGCCGCAAAATCAAAGAAAAACTGCTTATTATTTATTTAATTCAGAAAATGGTTAATGGCAACCAGATTAATTAAGCAATGGCAAATTATGATCAATGAACACTTGTTTCTCTGCATTTTAAGGTAATTAATAAAACGCAAACTTGACTTATTAGAGGGGGATGAAAGATACATTCTGGCAAACTTGTCAAATTTGAGTGCCTTCTATTTTGAATTAGCTGACCACCATATGCTATATTCGCGTAATTGTCAATCTCGCTTGCAATACTTTTCTTGGTCCTGATACTGACTATTTTGTATATATAGTAGGTAATTAATGTTTGTCATTTCGTTAAAAAAATCTCAAAAATCACAGCTTTGCAAGTGACTTAATCGGATCTCGTCATCGACCAAGTAGTTTAGATCTTGTCTTAATGGGCTGAAAAAACTTTTTAATTCAGCCTCAATGAGATCCGCACGTATGGTGAGTCAATGTAAGTATCATTCACTCATTTGTCGCTCACAGTGACTTCTCCATCTAAACATATTGAGGCTATCCAGCGGAAGGGATCATCGGATATTTATGCGGTCAAACCACTATCCTTTCATCTCTAGTAAGAATATTAATGCGACATGCATTTCCATTAAAAAATTCTATCAGTTTTTTTTAGTATAGCATGTCAGTAGTGTGACTAAATTATTTATCTATTTTGGTTGAAGATTATTAACCGCTAAAGAGTTAAAGATAATAATTAACCGCTCGACACTTTTCCAAAATTCATTCTGTACAAAGATAGTCACTTTAAAAAAAGAATTTTCAATAAAAAACAAACGAAAATAAAGCTCCTGTCAATTAGTGACTACTGAATTATTGAGGTAAAATACATTTCCCGAAATGTTTAATCAAATTCAATGAGCGAGAAAATGTCTGCTAATGAAGCAATAGCCGAAGGCGAGGAGATTACAGGAATTGGGGTAACGATATATTTCATAGAAATTTAGATTAATTCTGTAGAATAATTAAAAAATGCAAAAATAATGAAAATTAAGTCATAATAATAAATTTGCAGGAATATCATGGCAAAAGAAATGCAGCAGGAGAACGTCAGGGGTACGGTTGGGCTATTTTACCAAACAAGGATATATACATTGGAAATTATTTCAAAGGATTACGACAGGGTAAGGGCCTGTATGTTTTTCAAAATGGCTGTCGATATGACGGCTCATGGAGGAAAAGTGTTAAGTATGGCTTTGGCAAGATGGTTTATCCCGATGGGTCCAGATACGAAGGCGAATGGAAAAACGATTATAAACACGGATTCGGGGCCTACTACTATCCTAATACGGATGTTTATGAAGGAGGCTGGTATAAAAGCAAGCGCCATGGCTTAGGAACCTATGTGTACTCCAAATTGCAAACAACATTTATGGGAAATTGGATAAACGGACGTCAAGAAGGCCCGGGACAGCTCATCTATCCAGGATACAGATATCACGGTTCGTGGACTGACGGCTTTCCTGAAGGAAGAGGCTTCTTTACCTTTGATTCAGTTTGCATGCAAGAGGGTGATTACTACAAGAAACCTTCAACAGCAGAAGAAAAGACTTCCAGTAACCCAGAGGTAGAAAATTTGGAAGTCAAATCTGAAAAAGGTGTCGAGCCCACATGGATGCCGATAAGGATAATGCCATATTCTGAGGAATTGCTGCCTCCACAGCCCATGCCACTGCCAATTCGAGATTCATTAGCTTCACTGAGCGACGTTGACCAAATAGACTCTGATATATTCATGTTTGAACCATATCCTTATCGCGGGTTGGATCTCGAGGAAGAAGAGAATGAATATTATGATGGTGATGAGTATCCAGAATCTGCTAAGGATTTGCGAGCCATTGGTGAAGAAGCGTAGATGAAAACTCTTAAAAATAACATTCAACGAGTATATTATTACATGACATTTTATCTAGAGAAATTGTCAGCGAAAGATTATTTTAAAAACTATTGAACTATTGTGAAAAATCCCGTTATTTTAAAGGTATATAAATAGTTTGATTAATAATAAAAAATAGGTACACTGAAATAAAATAATTGTTATTTTTAGCAGCAATTATTTATTTTATAAGAAAACTGTTTTCAAATGACATTTACTATATAATCAAGTAATCAGCTTTTGTCGATAGCTTGCTGCTAGCTAAGCTCTGTTTCACAGTCAATAATTATCTAATATATCTTGTATCAATCTGCGGTATTGAATCTGTGTATTTGAGAATAAAAGCTAGACATATAGTATATTGCCATTTGAGGATAGAATATTTTCACCAAAATTCATACTCTTTCAGAGGTGTATTATCTTGAATAAAACATTTTATTTTGGGTTTAATCTTTTTTATTAATAAAATAAAATCAAGGAAAATTGTAATTTATAGTATTTTGTTTTATATGATACACAGGCAGTCTATATTATAACAACACACAAATTTAAGACAAAAAATGATTATAGTATTAGACGGGATGACATTGACAAAAACATTGGGGGAGTCTTCTTCATTAAATTTTGAATAGAAGATATTTACACTTTGGGTGAAATATCACTAGTTACGGAAATAAGCAACATCAGAGATTGCGCTTTTTTTTCAACACTTTCTACTTATTTTCTATGAAACTGGACTATCACGATGGAATTGAATTGAAATTGAACATGAACGAACACAAATTAGAAATGGAATATTTATAATTCCTTCACTTTAAAACAAGTCAAACAAAATGACAGAAACCTCACATTTTTTTTTTCAAATTTCTGCAAAATTTAAATCATTTTATTTGAATTGTATCGAAGCAAATGAATTTTTAATATTCCAAATAAGTTACTGCAATGATGATCCAACGTTTTACAGAAAATAAGTCAGAAATATTGAAATAAAAAGCAAACTTTGATGTCGATTATTTCCATAACTTTAGACATTTCACCCAAAGTGTAAAGAACATTTTCTATTCAAATAAGAAGACTCAACCAACGTTTTTACTACTAGCTACGAGACGCCCTATACACATCAATTTTTTTAATATAGAAAATTAAATAAATAATAAAATAACATAATATGGGTTGACATTCTACTTAAAAAAGAAGGATAAAATATATTCATTAATTTTTTATTCACCTATTTCAACATTCCATCCGAACATAATGGATGAGGCAAACCAAATGGAATCCTCTGAATCATTATAAAAATAGATGTACAGTAAAAGCTCTTTAATACGAAATTCAGGGGACCGAAATTCAACAAAAAAATTCGAATTTCGAATTAAGGAAGTAGAATTAGTAGGAAGTTTTTAAACCATCAACACAGTTTCTAAACATTTCCAAGTGTACAAACAAATGCATTTTTTAATATGTATTTTTAAACACATTTATTTGGCCAATATTGCATTCATTTTTGTCAGTTGTTTCAATAAAATTAAAATAATTTACTTTGATATGTGATCTTGAGACATCAATTCAATTTTAAAACAGAAAAAATGAAAACAGCAAATATTGTACATCACTTCACTGCGCTTTTCAATTTTGGCGCGATTTTTTAGAATTGTTGAAACAGTCGAATTGGCGATACCATATTTTACGCAATCTTGCCCTTATTTCTCAATTTTTCTGTCCACGTCTTTAATCAAATCCATTTTCATATAAATAGTTAAAGTTTTGTACGCGCTGCGAGCTGACGCCATTTTAATTTGAAACGAAACACTAGTCAAAATAAAATGCGAAAATAACTAAAATCTAACACGTGAACGTAATAAAATGTCTAATATTCTTCACACTTATCAAATAACAAAAAATATATTAAAATCGTAAATGAAGAGACTAAAATATCGAAAGTTTTCACGGAAATCACAGATAAAAGCACAAAAAAAAGTCAATGACATAATGTTTTCACGCGATATATTTTCAATCTTAATAAAACACAAAGATGTAACAATTTAAAACTCCAAAACTGGCGACAAAACTTCAACTAATCTCGTCTTTTGGCGGGATATCATAAAACAGCAGTCATAAGGGTACGCGCGCACTAGCGTTTTTTCGCCGCGCGGCGAAAAAACCTGCGACATTTTGACGCGCGGCGAAAACAGCAGGCACGCGCACTACGGCATAATGCCGCTGATCATTTACGGGCAGTTCTTTAAAATATTTGGTGAACTTAACGAAAAATTCTTCCAATATTATCGAATGAATAAAGAATGTTTTTATGAACTTTTAAAACTAGTTGGACCTTCTATCACATATAAAAATACTCCATTCAAAAATGTTTAATGTTTCTATCACTATATTCTTTTGAAGTGATATCATACAATGGTGGTCTTCTTTCAACTTTCGTAATTAGCATTTCAATATTAAAATCTTCATCTAGATCAGCAGAATTATTGCTTGTAGCCCATTGTTCTTTCACATAAAATATATGGTACAGCGAAACAGCGCGTAGCGCGCGCGGTCATGACCTTAAAAATATGCGTTTTTTTGCCGCTGACCGCCGCGCCGCAAGAGAGTTGTAACATTTCACCGATTTTTCGCCGCTGCGTTATTTTGCCTCTAAGTGCGCGCACTACGATTCAAAAGCCTTTGTTACAACACTGCGGTGCGACATTATGTCGCAGCGTTTTTTCACCGCGCGGCGAAAAAACGCTAGTGCGCGCGTACCCTTAAACAGCCTTACCCTGTGCGCGCGGCCACCGGCCAGTTGGGGATGTTTTATGACTTTTATTACTGTCATATAGATGATCAAAGGCCTGTGAGCGGTCATTTCCGTCAGTGCAGGTATAAAAACACTAGCAAATGGTGAGAAAATGTTAACATTTACACAAATGACTTTTGTGTCAAATTTCATAATTTTGTCTGAAATTTTTTTCGTATTTGGAATTAGCCATTTTTTCGAATTATAGGAAGCATTTTGTATGAAAATTCATTTGAGGGGGATAAAATATCATTAAATTTTTCGAATTATACCGAATTTCGAATTATAGTTGTTTGTATTAACGAGCTTTTACTGTACTTAATTCCTCTGGCCGATGTTTCGGATTTCGTTGTTGCGCCAATCAACTTCGCTAATGATAGACCCAACAAAGGGATCTGAAATGTCAGCCAGGGATGACATATATACATGGCAGGACAGCCCAGAAATCTCAACATAAGATTCTGAATGACTGTGAAAGCCTAAATAAACAAGGCAATTTTAGTTGCAAAATTAATACAAGTTATCCTGCTATAATTGATTTTGGATAAGTTGATTTTTAAATGTATTAATATTTGCGAAATTAAGAATATTCTTAGGCAAGTTAATCAGTATTATCAGTGTCCATTGGGACAGAGTTTGAAACTGAATGATTAAATATGACATTATCAAATATGCAGATCATTGTTTTTAAATTTATCATAATATACAAGAAAATTAAACTTAAAAAATTAATAAATTCAATACAGTAGGACCTCGTTAATTCGAAATTTAAGGGATCAAGCAAAATTTTTTAAGTACTCGAAACCCTGTTAATTTGAAATTCAATGTGTAAATAATATTATTTTTTGACATTGTGATGCAAGCGCAAACTTTACAAAAAATCACAAATCTCAAGAAGAAGCATAACACAATAAAACTCGCCACACAATATGTGAAGGTAAGGGGATTCCATACAAAGCAAGCCGAGGCACATGGGGTGACGGCGTAACCGTGAAATACATAAAGGACACTCCATAAGAGTGCGTCCAATCAAAAAGCCAACCCCATTACGAATTTTTCATCAACTTATTTAAATTTTTGACTTGAAATGTATTGAATTATGGTGTGAGGATCTAAAAATTATCTCAAACTATGAATTACCAGGGTTTTCAAATTAACGGGGCTGGGCGACTATGCAGTGGAACATTTGAGTTTTCTGTTTTTTGTGAAAAAATTCAAATGAAGTCGTATTTTGAATTAAACGTATTATACAGAATTATAAATTTTTGAAAATAAGTAAAATTAATGAATACAACACAAATTGGTATATTTATTTTCCAATCAGACGAAAAACATTGGGCGTTCCTTCCGAATCTCATCCTTCACGTGCAGGCGTACCTGCTCAGCTTGCAGGTTATCCATATTAAGGGTGGCCCTGAAAGGTATAATATTAAAAAATTAGACATATTTCACAGACACTCGGGAATGTGCTGTAGTGGTAATTGTAACATTTAACAAAATATTTTTTTAACAAAAATATATTGACTTGTATTAAACACAAGAAGTATTTAATGTTCCATACAAGTTGCAGTAGTGATAGTCCAATGTTTCACAGAAAATATTTGAAAATAAATAAATGCAAACGTTGACGTCCCTTTTCTCCATAATTGTCGAAATTTCACCTGAAGTGTAAAGAATATTTTCTGTTCAAAATTAAACGATGAAGACTCTCCAATGCTTTTGCTACTAGCTACAAGACACCTGTATATTAATAGCTCTAAACGAATGTAAATAATGAATAATGGATTTCTCCGATTACAAAAATAGAATTAAGAGTTAAGGAGTCACACATTGAACCCGCCTTAGAGGTATCTTAAATAGTTTCAATTGAGAGTAGTAGTAGTAGCCAACGTAATTTAGGTATCATTCATGCCTTATACTGTTTGCCTTCCTTGAAATTTTGGATGTATTTGCGATTTACAGTGTGACAAAATAGTCGGGAATGAAAGAAATTTAAAATCCAAGGAATAAATGAATGATTGATAACTACTTAAATCCGTAAATTTGGAGCACTTTCAACCGATAAACATGATGGCATTATTAGGGAGTAGCGTATGGCCCATAGCAAAATACAGAATTTCTCTTGTGGGCTCACACATGCCTGCCCAGAGAACCTGAAGGTATCATTTCATATTTATTAGCACCAGGAATCGGCCATACATAACCAGTATATCCCTTTCAACCCGGATCGATACGATCGTGCGTTCACATAAAAAAATATTTCCCACTACCTAAACCGTTTAAGTTAGCGGGAAACATTTTTTTATGTGAGCGCACGATTGTATCGATCCGGGTTGAAAGGGATAGCCTGCAAAATTGGCAAACTAGACATTGATGGCAAAAACAAAGATAAAAAAAAAGGTGAGCGAGTTGCGCTACATTTTGTTTTGATAATTTTCATCAGCACTCAGCGGTAGTCATAAAAACATTTTTTTATACTCTTTTACAACAATTCATAATAAGACCTAATGTTAGCAACCTTGAGAGCATTTTTACATAACTCTTCTCACCTTCATAAAAACTATTAAATTTTAATAAAATATCGTCACAGTATCGTGGCTGTGGAAGGGAAATGAAACACTAAAACCTATTTGAACTTCTATTTAAAACACAAATTCACTGGACGAAATTTAATTGGAGCACTGCTCTTTAATTCACTCTAAATGTTTACTCTTTCATTCATTCTAAAACTTGAGATATAACCAATGATAAGCTTTAAAAACCCATAAACGCAGGTAAAATAGGCCGAATTCGCATACGTGTCTAGGGAGTGCAGATCTGCGCTCCGGCATCCGACTGGTTAATGCTTATATAACAGAGTGGCTTGAAAGCGAATGATTTCTTTAAGCGTGAATATTTTTTTTTTTTTTTTGATTCTGTTTTTTGTAGGTAGGTATATTGTTTCTTTTTTGTTTATATATATTTTTTTTTTACTCTACTTTCCCATAGTACTTTCCTTTACTTTTACAACTTTGTTTCTATTTCACTATTTTATTTGTATCATGGTTTCTAATTTCCCTTATGTTTTTTAAGCTGAATTTTTATATTGTTTATATTAATGATGCTTTTAATACTATTTATTTTACTTTTCCTTAAAACGCAGAAAATACATTAAAATGTGAGGCGGTTTTTATAGAACCGACTTAGCCTATGTGAGAAATTGTCATAATTTCTTCATGTAAATAATTTCTGTGAACAACAAATTTAAAAAAATGAAACGACTCACCCCTCCATGTGAACCTTGGCGCGTGCAGCGGCATGGTGGGCGTAGTAGGTGGGCGCGGGGTAGGACACGGAGCGGTTGCAGCGCGTGTACAAGTGGCACAGCTGAAAGGCGAGCAACTGCACTTCCGCCTCTGACATGTCTGCATCGTCCCACAGACGATGGTAGCGGGTGGGGCGTGCCGTGCCTTTGATGGATGCGTGTGAAAGCTGAGGAAACAAATTTGTGTACATTACAGAAGATATCAATAACCATCCGCATTAAGGCCGAATGCTGTCCAGATATATCAAATTTTTAACAGTAGTGTGGCTGCACAAATGCGGCGACGTTTTTTTATATACATAAATATACAAATACATATCCAATAATAATAATTTATGCAAAATTCAAATTAATTAAAAATGACGAAATAAACCCACTCCACGAAGCTAGTTTTTTTGTCAAAAACTTACTACCCTAAAGGATAATCAGAGCAATGCTTATTTAAAAAAGTTTGCAGTGAACATTGTTGAAAGGAAGCTTTTGAGGAGCAAATTTATGTCAGTTTTAAAAAATTTATTTCTGACTTATTTTTTGCACAAAACTATCATTACAGTAACTTATTTCGATTATGAACAATTCATTCACTTTCATGTCGAATAAAATCATAAAAACCTTGCAAAAAATTAAAATTGAATTTTTTTACAAAGTTTTTATCATTTTATTTGAGTTGTATTAACACATCCTCTGGGGTGGTGAGTATGAACCGACCCGAGTGTTTATAAAAATAAGAATTACGCGATAACTGTTTGGCTTACGGTATTGTTCTTCGAGCTAATCTTCTATCAAACATTTCCACGTAATTTGAGATATAAATGAATATTATCGCATGAATTTTAACCGAGTTATAGACAAAAATGTGAAATAACGCCAAAAAACTGACTGAGGACAAGTCTGTTTTAGGGCATCATCTTTCACAGCTGGTGCCTTATCATATATTGCAAACCACATTCCTCGCTCGCAACAAACAGTGCCCTTCAACCATTCTTCTGGGCCTGGGAGTATCACACCTTGCGTTCATTACTTAAGTTATTGGATAGAAAATCGTATTGATATTTGTTTTTAAAAATAACGCTAATTATTTTGTGTTTAAATAATCGATTAATTTAATTTTTATATTACGTCATTTCATTTGTTTTATAAAATTATTCATTGCGTTTCATATAAAAAAAAGATGTGAATTTCTTTAAAAATATTTGTATTTATTTCTTCATGTTAATACTATGTCTTGTTATTTTTCACTCTGACAATTTATCGCTCGGATTTTACAATAATTCGTTCATTTATTATATATTTTTTGCCTATAAGTTACATATTATTTACTTGTACCTATTTATTTTTAGTATTATGTTTATTCCATTTCTTTTATAATATTGTTTTTCATTTAAATTGAATTTCATTTAAAAAAGATGTGTAATTTTTAATAAAAATTAAAATTTTAAAATTAAAAATTAAAATTAAATTTTTAAAATTCATACTTTTTATGTGAATACTTTGCTTTGTTTTTTTTCATTCTTTCGATAATTAACAATTTACTACTCAAATAATAATATACATAAACATAATAATTCACTTAATTTATTATTATCCTTTTTGTACAAATTACGTTTTACATGTTTTACTTATATTTGACGTTATGTCAATTCTAAATGCTTTGTTTTCGTATATTAAGTATTCGTATAAACATAGAAACTTTTCAATATTTTTTATATTTTTTTATTATTCATATAATTCAAAATGTTGTCTATTCATTAAATTATAATTCATTAAATTTTGTCTATTCTGACAAAAACAAACAATTTAATGGTCAGATTGTAAAGACAATAAATTAAGCTTTATTTGTAAATTGCGTATTGTTTACTTGGTTTTACTTAAAATGTCTTTTATATATTTTTTTATATATTTATAATATGTCTAATCAATTTGGTTTATAATATTGTTTCTTCTATTTTGAATAAAAAAAGGATGAGTAATTTTTCATCTTTTATTTTAATATTTCCATTCGCTTATTTTGTTCAAAGTATTTTAATTCGTGGTAAACATATTTTAGAAAAAAAAATTCACATTAATAATTCAGAGATCGTAAAATGTTTAAAACCACTGTCACCCGTCACAGAATGCCAGCCGGCACGGCGATAAGACAAGCGACGATCTCATGGTCAGTGGATCAGTGGATGTTTCGGCTGATTCCGAGTATGACATGTCATGTATTGATGCGCGTATAATACGTACATATTATACGTAATATCTTTTAAAAGACTTGAATTTTAGAATAGAAATCCCTACGATACATTGTGCCATTCCATGAACTCGTGATTGAGATTAAAAAATATATAATAAATGTCACGAAAAACGGTTAAAAACCGAAATTTCGTACGGGTCCTAAAACGACCCACCACCGCCGGACGTGTTTTGTTTTGACCCATCGGGCTTTACGGGTTAAAGAAAATGAATTCTTCGTAATCCACATAAGTTACTGTAATGAGAGTACAAAAAATTTGCCGAAATATTGAAAAAATGCAATCTTTGATATTGCATATTTCGATAACTATTGATGTATTTATGTATGTATTTTCGACTCATTATCAAGACAGGAATAAATACACTTGTAAAGTTTTTGCTACTAGCTATGGGACACCTTGTATACATCCTTAACTGTATTAATTTTCTCAGTTAGTCATTTTCTTAGACCTCGAACAGTACTTTTTTGTTGGAAGAAATGGATTTTGCCACAACTGTAAAGTACTTTTTTTTCCGCTAGGGATTGTCGCCAGTAAATTAGTTTTTTTACATCTGTGAGGTTTAGATAACTTTACATTTATATGCCAAAGGATATATGTAAAGTTAGATGGGTAGGTGGTGTATATGGAGTACTGTTGTAAGCCGTTACTGAAACTTAAATGTCGAAATATTGGATAGAAATTATTATAATCCAATTTATACATATCCGACCTAAAGTTAGTCAGGTAAAAATATTTTTTTTTAGGATATCCTTAAATTGTGTATAGATAAAGTGAATATGCAATTTGTACATGGCAAATACTTATATAATATAATATAATTTAACACTAGTCTAATAATTATGTGAAAATTGTTCATCTTACACCGAACACAAATAGTAAAATAAGTGATCTTTTTATACTTACCAAGTAGAAATCTAATTCGGTAGGATGTGTTATAACGGAATCAATACATGTTCCTACAGGAACATTCTTATTTTTATCTCCATCATTGGCGTCCACGGGGAAAAATCTAGAACCAATATAAATATCATTAGTCTCAAAGAAATGGCACTGAAGGTTGATCAGTATGTATCATTTATTACTTATTATTTACCACAGTGACTGTAAGTTATGTAATACTTACAACTATGATTTACGTTACACTCGACTTAAATAAATTTGCTGTTACATAAGTCGTTTTAAGGTACACTAGTACTCAAATTATCCGAAACGCTGATTAACCGAATCGCTTTCAGAAAAAAAATTATGATGGAAACGTACTGCGATTCTCAAAATAATGATTCTGTCACGCCCGCTATTGTCCTTCATTTACAGTACGGTACGTACACACTGTACTAAATGTACCAAACTTTTAAGTATGCTTAATATGTAAAAGTGTTGCTTTTTCATTTAATTAATTAAAAGCTCTTTTTCTATAAAAATAGTTTTTTCTCCCATTTTCAACATACAAACAGTAATAAATTAAAATAGACTCTTTTTTCGGAAAAAATCCAATTATCCGAATGGGGTCTGGTGTCAATTGATTTGGATAATTGGAGTTCAACAGTATTTCTATATTTGAAGAGAGAAAATTTCAGTTTTCTTCTTTAATATTAGTTCAAATATTTTTTATACTTATATAATTTGTATCAGAGCAGATACAGCTATATCTATATATATATAATATATAATATATATATATATATATATAATCTCTTTTATAAAATAACTTGCCGTAAAGATGTGAAAAATCACGGGACATAATAATTGCAGGATTGAAATTGAAGCTGAAGCATGAATATTTTTTTTTAAACCTTTTGTTTTTTAAATTAACTTTATTCACTTAAACCTAAAACTAATTTCAATTAACTAACAAACTAATTTCATTGACTTAAAATCTAATTACAGCAGCAACTCTTTGATGATGACATTTTTGGTGAAGTTATGGACGGACATGGGAAATAACATGTTATAAAGTCAAACTTCAGGCGTATTCCAGTGTAATGTTAATAATTCGGATGAATGTCATGTACACATATAAAGAATATTGGTTTAAAAACTCCAATCAAAATATAGATATCTCATTATCAATAGCGACATCTGTATTGGATTATTTTATATGATATTACAAAGTTTTCGACTGCAGGTGGTGGCAGTAAAAATACAACTCGCACTTAATCACCAACAGCGGTAACTCAGCGGCCACGTAATAAATACATGCACCTTTCCCGATGACTGTGAAGCGATTGATTCACCTAGCTTATTCCCCCCGCTCTGTGATCATTGTTTGTTTTAAGAGTTCCAACAAGTTGAACGAAATTAAGTAAATTACATTATAAAAACACTTACTTTAAGTTTATTTTCATATAGTAAGGCAAGGTAGTAAAGATTTTATTCTTTGTTGGGGACACAATGTAACATATTTTTTATTTTCTAAAGGTTTTAAGTAAAAAGTATCTATTGGAATTATAATAATGTTTGATAATGATATTCAAGTACAAAGTCATCTAGGAGAAATTATAAGATATTGCTCTTTATAACACGAGACTCGTGCTTCAGGACTGTAATATTTTGTATGAAAAACAACTGCGTTGCTAAGAAAGACAACATTGTTACCGTAATTTGCAAATAAATAATATAAAATTTTGGTTATATTTTATTTTGTTGAATAATAAAATAGTGTTATATTTATGAATGAATGAATGACTGTATTTTTTCAGTTTTGTACTATTTTCTCACGAAAAGTGAAATTCATCCGAAGAGACCGATTTTTAGTCATCAAAAAGTATTTTGGCCCCCGTAACAGTTTAAGCCATAGTTTATGATCGAGTCTACCATACTATATACAGTACAACCTTGTAAATTCAAGAGACCCAAATAAAAATAATTCAAATTATGCGGAACCCTGTTACTTTAAAATACGAGGTACAAAAAAAAAATTGCGATTTGTCAAAAATTGTAAAAGTATGAAAAAAGCCATTAATTTTGTGAAAATGTCTGGTGTGTATTTTTGCAAATTTCAAGAAATAACTTTGAAAACGCAATATATATTACACTAATACAAAGATCGCTACATTTCTATTATTAAAGTACCCAATGTCGTTGACATATTTGTTGTTCTCACTTGCGAAAAAAAATCGAAATACTTAGATATATTTTTTAAATTTTGTCAAATTTCAAAAACATTTGCAATTATTTGAACTAAAATGTATTGATTTATTGTGCCATGGGGCTAAAAATTATTTCAAATTACCAGGGTTTTCGAATTATCGAGGTTATAATCTTCCATGAAATTATCATTTTGGGACTTTGTGAGTTTAACTTGTTGTGGGCCGTAAATTTTCGGAATTTTTTGTGATTTTTCTTTTTACGAAAAAACCATGAAAACATGCATATATTAAAAAAAAAACACACACATTCATATTATTTTATCGTAAGTGTCGAAACGCAATGATTTTTTTATCATTTAAGTAAAAAAAATAATCTTTTTTTGAATTTCCATAATGTTGCCAGCGCAACATTTTCTGAAAAATAATAATAATTTTTTTATTTGTTTATTAGAGACAACACTACTATTAATAATAATAATCTTCTTCTGTGTGATATATTTTGTTGCACGGCACGGCACACGACGGGACATCGCACTCATAACACATAAATATGATACACTTTCACACACACACATATTTCAAATAAACGCAACAAAATTGCGTGTATTTTTGTTAATAAATCACTATTAGTATTCAATTGAATCATAAACCAACAAAAACTGACAAATATCGCAAAACATATCGTATATATTTGTATATACGTGTACAAATAAATCGAAAATCGAAAAAAATAAATCGTATTTCCCGCGCACATTGCGCGTGACCTTGACGATGGAATATTTGAATTTCGATTGCACAACACGCGATCGGGGCGACATCTACAACTTCTCTATACGATTTTGACGGCAGAAAAACTTCCGTTTTGATTGTTGATTTAAAATATAATCGGTGATGTTTTTGAGTTGAAAATGGAACGACAGGTCACAACAGGATTTCTCTATTGGGAAAAAATTACGTTTTTCAAATTCGATACGCGGCCGTCGATAAATAAATTATTTTGTGCCTGTCGGATATGTGCGTCGGCGGCCCAAGGGGGGTTAAAAAATTTCAAATTAAAGCAATTTTCGAATTATCGGGGTTTTACTGTATATAAATAATTATGGTATGTATTCTGGATTTTGTCTTTAAATGAAAAAAATACCTAGTTTTTGGATTATTGCGTATGTCTTCTATGTGATTTGTCCGGTTGAAGATTTTGTCCCAAATATTCAAGAGATTTTAAAATATAGTCACGAGATTTTCCGAACAATCTAGAAGATATTTGGAATACTATAAAACACAGATTGCTGTCTGTGTGTTCTTTTTTTGAAAATGGAACACATAATCTTCTGAATGCGAATATCGCTGTTATTTACCTCGTGTGATGGCGCTTTTGTACCACGAAGAACGTGATTTGTGGCTTGTAGTCAGTTTGCAAGTCAGAACAGGCAGCTCTGATAGAGGTCAGTTCACTGTTCAAAACCTGAAAACAGAAAAAATTACTATTTGGACAACCACATATGCGCAAGATTTAATAAAAGAATTTTACCTTCCATTAAAATTCCTATTTTGTTTCCCTCGACGCCTGGAATCCATTATGAGAGAACAGCCTGCTGTTTCGGCACTTATACACGTGTTCCTACCCCCTCTGATTCCCTGTTTGCGACAATTTATTCCCGCTGGTATCCCTGTTTCCGGTTGCGTAGGCGCAACGGTTTTTCTTTCATATGACTCATAATGCACCAGGTAGGGATTACCTGGATTCCAGGCGTCGAGGGAAACAAAATAGGAATTTTAATGGAAGGTAAAATTCTTTTATTTTGTGTTCCGTCTCAACGCCTGGAATCCATTATGAGAGATCTGTTTGTTATCACCTGGTGACCTAGTGGTTCGACGTTATATGTGACTGCCTATATTGGCGTAAAGAGAGGCGCTAATGAGCTCTGGGGGCATTGTTGCTTGGGCTTATCTACTATCTCTCTTTGGTAGAATTTTCGGAAGGTGATTTCACTCTGCCAGTTTCCCCTTGACAAGATCTCCTCTATCGGGTAGTTTTCCAGCCAATTCAACGAAGCCACAGCAGAACGAACACTTCCTGGCGTTGCTTCCACTCCAGCCTCTCTTAGGATTGACTTGATCCAACCACCTATCATTGTCCGTGAAGCTGGCTTTACTTCACCTGCTGTCGTCACAAATAGTTCTTTCATGTCCGGCTTTCGTCTCGGCTGTGAGAGTGAGACCAGCTTTCGGATCCAAAACAAGGGGTTGATGTTCCTTTCATCCGATGCGCTCAACCTCCATCCCGATTGTTTGTGTCTTGCCGTGTCAGTCTTCGCTCCAAAGGCTGGCCATAGCGTGATTGAGTCTCCTTTGTCGATCAATCGGTCCGGGGTGACTCTGAGAAGTGTCAGATCTTGGACTCTTCGCCCAGATGCCATGATGAGTAGTATGGCCGTCCTCCTTGACACGTCATACCGGCTGTTCCTTGGCGGGTTTTCACGTAGCCACTCCCCCACTACTCGGGGGTTCCAGATCGGGAGTCTCTCAGTGCATCCACCAGAAACCGAGATGGCTTTAAGGACGTGCCTGACGAGGAAGTTCGAGCTAATCTTATCTGCATCAAGAGCTGGGCCACAGAAGGATACGATTGCCGATTTGTGGACCAATATTGTTCGAGGGGCTAGCCCTTCGTGGATGAACAGGTTGGCCAGATATCTTGCCACTGTTGCAGGGGGAGGGTTATGAGGTTGGACAGAATGCGTGGTACACCATCGCTGCCATCTATCCCAGGCAGGTTTGTAGGTGTTCAGCGTTGAGCCTCTCCAGCCAGATCTGAACAGCTGCTGTTCCTCCTGGCTCCAATCCGCTACAGCCTGTTCCCACCCACTGCTATTCTCCAAACTTCCAGTTGGAGGTCCGACACCCTCGGTGGGGTAAACCCTGTCGGCGTATCGATCAGGACGCTCTTCAGATCTCTTACGCTTATTGGCCCTCCCTTTGCTCGTTGTTTGAGATCGGCCCTCCAGAATGTCTTCTCCCATCTTGGCACAACTAGGAGAAAGGTGCCTCTTGCCAGGTTCAAGTGCGCCAGTACTCTTGGGACGAGATTCGGCGGCGGAAATACCCAGGCCAGCTCGTAATCCCAATGCTGACTGAATGCGTTGAGATAGGAGGCCGAGCAATCGGTTGAGTCTAGCGACACGTAGTTTGGCACCACATGGGCGGTGGCCGATGCGAAGAGGTCGATCTGAGGACGTCCCCATATTCGGAATATTTCCTCTGTCGCTGGTTCCAGGAGGTGCCATTCCGGGAGTGGTGTCCCCCGAGAGAGTCGGTCCGCAATCCCGTTGTATCTCCCTGGAATGTACTGCGCTGTCAGAGATATTTCCTGCTGGTCGATAAACTCTAGGAGGTCTCGAGTTATCTTCAGAAGGCCCAATGATCTTGTCCCCCCCTCTTTGTTGATGTAAGTCACTACTGTCTTGTTGTCTGTCTGCAGTAGGGTCTTCGTTCCTCTTAGCAGGTAAGCGTGATCCCTGATCACTGCGTAAACAGCGAAGGCTTCTTTCTGGTTGGAATGCCACCGCATCTGCTCTGGGGACCACTGGCATGATATCGTCTTGTCGTCCACCTGGCCGCCCCAACCTGCGTCCGCTGCGTCTGTAGTCAGGAAGTGGGAGAAGGGGGCCTCGTGTATTGGGCAGGACTCCCCTCAGCCTCCAACCACCACTCTAGGTCTTGCCGAACCGCGGCAGGAAGCTCCACTTGTCTGGATGGCTCGTGCCTCTGCAGCTGGCGGCTGAATCTCTGCAGTCTTCGGCAATGCAAACGACCCCGAGGGGTGGCGAAGTTTGCGAAGTTGAGTCTCCCCAAGAGGCCTAGAACCTGCTTGGGGGAGCAACTGCCGGCCTCGATCGGGCGGCGCAGTACTTGGCGAAGGCCAGAGCACTTGCGGTCCGAGAGGGATTTCTGGGTGGCTTCCCAAGAGGCCTAGAACCTGCTTGGGGGAGCAACTGCCGGCCTCGATCGGGCGGCGCAGTACTTGGCGAAGGCCAGAGCACTTGCGGTCCGAGAGGGATTTCTGGTTGGCTTCGGTGTCCCAAGTTATGCCCAGAAACTCCAGCTTTTGCGTAGGTATAAGGACACACTTGTCGCGGTTGATGCCCAACCCAGATGCTGGAACAGATTGACCGTCTCTACTGCCTGGGTCGCTAGCAGGTCCCTTGACTGATTGGCCAGAAGGAAGTCGTCCAGGTAGACTACGGTTCTTATTCCTCTCTTCCGCAAGAGTCCCGCTAGCCAGTTTGACAGCGTTGCGAACATTCTCGGGGCTGATGACAGGCCAAAGGGCAGGCAGGTCATCTGGAGAAGTTCCCCTTGGTAGTACTGTCTCAGGAACTTTCGGTGCGATTCCGCTATTGGTAGGTGAAAGTATGCCTGGGTTAGGTCGATTTTCACCAACCAATCTTTGGGCTGGAGGAAGTCTGGGACCAGAAAGTGGTTGAACAGCTTGAAGGGTTTCGCCTCCACAAAGGCATTCAACGCCTTCAGGTTGAATATCGGCCTTAGGGAGTTGTCCGACTTCGGAGTTAGAAACAGATTTGAGATGAAGCTCGGAGAATGATCTGCTCTTTCCAGCACGCCTGACATCTTCAGGGCCTGAATGTGACTCGACATGTCTCGAGACTCCTTCGTGCTGAAGCTACTCAACAGCTGCCTGGTGGGGAAGACTAACGGAGGTTTGGCCACAAAGGGGATTCTCGCGCCCTTGAGGATTCTCAGCACTATAGGTGGTGCCCCGAACTCCTTCCACGTGCTTTGGAACCTCCTCAAGCGTCCTCCCCAGAACTGGTTGTTCAGCCTCGCGTCATCTTCTACCTCTGCGGCTACGGTCACCAG
>JADDOH010005002.1:0-12597 GCA_016648135.1 Agrypnia vestita
CCCTTTACTAAAAAAACCATTCGGACGGGAATCAATAAAATCTTTGAGGCGGTTTGGACTGCCCCATCGGAGTTGAATTTTTTCCTTTGCAAGAAGTTATCCAAATTTCGAAAAAAATGGTAATCTGTTGTGGCAAGGTCCGGAGAGTACGGTGGATGTCTTAGACATTCCAATTGAAGCTCCTCTAATTTGGTAGCCGTCTGTTGTGCAGTGTGTGGTCTAGCGCTATCATGAAGCAGCAGTGGCCTAGAGCGATTAACCAGCCTCGGTTGTTTAGGTAGCAGCAGCTTTTCCATCATGGTTTGCCAGAGTTTTGCTGACAAATAGAACTAGATCTGCCGTAATCGTCTGGGGCCAGATTTCAGAAAGCTGTAGTGAACGACTCCAAGCACTAGTCCACACCAAGCAAACGCTCACAAGTACATTTTTTTGGAGTCAATTTTCGCTTGGGAAATGGTTTTGGCTGGTTCGGCAGTGTTCTCCATTGTGATGAGCGCTTCCGATATCGTACAGGTACAGGATCCACTTTTACAAATCACAGGCAGGTATATTCGATTTAAAATCCCTTCATTATTGTGCCGGTTAAGTAATGCAACGCAGCAGTCAACGCGCGTTTGTTGATTTGCTTCACTCAATTCGTGAGGTACACACCTTTCAAGCTTTTTCACCTTACCAATTTGCTTCAAGTGGATTAAAACAGTTTTATCACTAACACCGCAGCCTGCAGCTAACTCGGATGTGGTTTGCGATGGATCCGCTTCCACAATAGCCTTCAATTCTTCATTATCAACTTTGGTCTCCGGCCGTCCACGGGGCTTGTTCTGCAGGTCGAAATTTCCAGAACGAAAACGTTGGAACCAAAAACGCACTGTGTTTTCTTTTGCGGCACCGTCGCCATACACATCATTAATCCTTCGAGCCGTTTCTGCAGCACTGGTGCCACGGTGGAACTCGTACTCGTAAATAACGCGATATTTCGAGTTTTTGATTTTGTAAACAGAGTGACGCAAAGAAAAAAACAATTGAGGAAAAAACAAATGAATTATAATTTTCAAAACACAAATACATGAGTAAATAGCTGTATAAATTTGGATTTGGAATTCCTAACCAAAGAGAAGATATTTGAGATCAAATTTGCCAGTACGGCAAAACGCCAATTTCATATGTAAGGACCTAATATTAATAAACATGTAACTAAACATTCTACTATAGTTATAACATACTATTTTTACACATTTATATTTTATCTTTCTTTTGTTTCAATAACAAATGTCTCTCAGGTTCATCCTTCATGGAGATAATCCGTAAAAAGGGGGCCAGACTCGCCAAGCTGGGTGCAATAATTTCGTATATTTGGTCTCTCTGGCGAGCCTGGCTACACAAATTCAATATTTTTTCTACATAAAATTATGTAAAGCCATATACAAGTGATTGCGAACAAAATCATATTAATTTTTACATTTTATAATTTTTGTATAAAAATGGCGACTTCGGCACGGTACCGATGTCGCAAGAGGGTACTGAATTGTGTTTGATAAAAATGGCGACTTTGGCACGGTACCGATAAAATGGCGACTTCGGCACGGTACTGATGTCGCTAGAGGGTAAAACCGATGCCCCCGGACTGTGGCGATACCGTACTGCAGTCGCCCAATATTACGATTTGGGCAGATTAAAATCTTTTTCAAGAATCAAATCATGCCGCAGCGATTTCTTCTTACATCGCTTACAACATACACAAAAACATTTTTAACAACAAAATTAATCCGATAACGACCTCCCAGTGATGTCAAAAATAAACTTTAAAAAACATACATACAAAAATTACAATAAATAACTTCGGTTATTTTTAATAAAAAATGCGTCGAGCGCGCTAGGCATACCCAAAGGGTTATATTTATTCTTGCCCATGTGCGCGCTCGCGCTCACAATTCATGTGATAAAAAAATGCAATAATTAATTCTAAAAAATCAAAATACAAAAAAATCACTTTTTTCTTTAATAAAATGTTCATCAGTGCCAACATATGGAGATTGGTAAAAAAGGCCCGATTAAGGGCCACCGGTTTTTTCTTGTCCGACACAATAGTTATGGAGTATGCGACATCAAAGTTTGCATTTTTTTTCAACATTTCCGACATATTTTTTTACAAAACGTTGAAGTATCACTACAGTAATTTATATGGGTTACGAAAAATTCGTTCGTTTCAATAAAAGTTAAATGAAATAATAAAAACCTTGAAAAAATTCCAGTTGGAATGTTTTCTAATTGGAACTCGAATTTTTTTACTATTTTATTTGACTTGTATTAAAGGGAATGAATCTTTCGTAATTGATTTTAGTTACTATAATGATATTACAACAGTATTCCATATTGAAAAAAAATGTAAACTTTGATGTCCCATATCTATTGATGTCCCATAACTATTGATAATAGGTCATGATAGCATTTTCAACATTTGCAACATTTTCGAATCATAATCAAGGCAGGAATATAGTCCTGCGAGATTATTAATGTTTTCCAAATAACCCTGTACAATTAAACTTTAGAGTTAAGTTATGCGTACTAATTTCGAGAACTACAGGTGTTCTCATCTACTGGTGAAAATATAAACTAATGAGCAATGAAATATGATGAGTTATGGTTAAGGGTGGGTTAAGTTCTATCAAAAATTCTTTCACCAATATTTAGGATGGGCCTTCAGGGTGGACATAGGCTGTAAATAATCACGATATAATAAAAGGACTTTTCGTGGTGACCTTTTTTAAAATTCGATGGAAAAATGGTCGAGCGATGCATTTTTTACAGACACTGCGAGAAGTTGAAGAACACAAAAAGTTTTATAAAAAAGTCCGCGACGACATTTTTTTTTCTAAATAGAGATGCGAACACGGAATACGTGTCACATCAATATTCTTACAATTTTCAAATTAAATTAAACACTTGTGCTATGGAAATAGGACCTACTTGTTGGACTGGAGTGAGGTTCGAACCCGCGACCTTTGGAACACGAGGCGAGACTCCTAACCACAAGACCAACAAGCTCCTCAAAATGTTGTCTATACGTCAAGGATACACAAATTGATAAAATGTGACTGAAAGCTACTAAAAATCTACGCGTATGAAGCCGCGGGCACAAATAGTATAACATAAAGAAAGAGTCAGGATATTAAATTAGTCAAGAAAGAAAACGATATATGAAGTATGGAAAAGAAAGAGACAAATTAAGACAACAGTCTAAACACCGGAGAAAGAAGGAAGGGAAGAGAGAGAAAAAATTTGGTTTGATCTATCAAACGGTGTAGATTTGCGTAGAGAACAGACAGACAGTACGTCACGGCATAATACCCCAGTAAACACGAACTTGAAGATTCTGAGTGGCCGTGAAAACCTAAGAACATACTGTCTGTCTTTATGTTCTCTATACAAATCTACACCATTTGATAGATCAAACCGAATTTTTTCTCTCTCTTCCCTTCCTTCTTTCTCCGGTGTTTAGACTATTGTCTTTGTCTCTTTCTTTTCCATACTTCATATATCTTTTTATTTCTTGACTTATTTAATATCCTGACTATTTCTTTATGTTATACTATTTGTGTCCGCGACTTCGTACGCGTAGATTTTTAGTAATTTTCGGTCATATGGTATCAATTTATGTATTAACCTTGACGTATAGATATATGTTAAGGTTATAGACAACAACACGGCATAATACCCCAGTAAACACAAACTTGAAAACAGACAGTAGTTAGGTTATATCGGTATGGATTTAAAACACCTTTGAAAAACTAAACCCCACCCCGACGATGCAATAATTGGGGTAAGGTTTACGGGGAAGGTTCTGTTATTACGTCATTAGCTACCTTAGCTGGTAACGGATTGTGAGCCGTGGGAGAATTTGGACACCAGAATCAAAATAACATAACCAGGTCTTTGTTCGTATACCTGGTGCAGGTATGGCAAGGAATTTGATAGAAATATAATATATTTCAACAAAATTTTTAAATCATTTAATGACTCAGGGATCGTCAACTTTTATTATGTCCAAAAATATTTTCGTTACATCCATAAAATTGTCAAAAATATTTTTAGGGCAAAAATATAACATAAAAAGTAACCCATTAAAACCAAGTTCTCAAATTACTAGTGGAAACTGGTTTGGCGCTTAACCTACGCGTTGGGCTTCGGTCGAGCGACGCTACGAAAGGGGGTAATAAAAAATTTCCAATAATCCAAAATTATACTATAATCAGGTTCCGTGCCTACCAGACGCGTTGAAATATTTTCATACAACTTAATAATTTGTATGAAAAAACCATTAAAAATTTTAAAAATCCAAAAATTTATTAATTTTTTTAATGAAAATTTGATAGATCTTCTTTATCGTCGCCACGAGTCTGCTTGCAAAGTTTCAGCTCGATTGTATTCACCAAAATTCACGGGAAAAGGGTTAGAAATCGATCCAAAGTTTTTTCGTCAAGCAAGCAGACGTCACGAGTTAATACAAAGGGAGTAATTATGGTTTGCAATTTACATAATTCATATAAATTATACAAGGTATCTAGATACAGCTACTAGTAGCTAATAGCAAAATTTTAGGGAGAAGTCTTCTTCATTCAATTTTGAAGAAAGTATTCAGTACACATTAGGTGAAATGTCGACAGTTAGAAAGACAAGCGACATCAAAGTTTGCATTTTTGAGTTGCGTATAGAATAGGAGCCAGCGACCGCTAGACTTACGTTATAGTATAAAATCTGAAATATTTTCTGTAGAAGATTTGGATACAGTGACATTTGTAATATTTTTAAATAGTGGCCCGAATAAAATATGTAATGATCAGATTTATTACTATAATTATTATTTTATAGAGTTTTAAAGCGTCTGGCGGGAGAAATGACTCGCGAGAAGGGTTTGGCAATTATTGAATGTATAGTGCTGTTCTGTTGAACATATATATTAAAAAATTGTTATTATCTGTTATCTGCCAAAATTCCCCCGAACTCAAATGTCACAATATCCACACCTACTATAGCGTACATAAAGAAAATATATTTCAGATTTGATACTATAACGTAAGTCTAGCGGTTGCTGTCTCATAGTCTATTATCATGTTCGTTCTTGACAATCGGCCGTATTCTGAAATAAGCAATATTTCTATTTCTGTATCCCGACAGTTACGGTATAACATTTTAATGCCGTCAATTTTGACGTTTTAAGTTTGGCAGGTTTGTAATTAATGAATTCAATCAATCAGAATCCTCTAAAACGTAAGCAAACGTCAAGTTATTCACAATTATGAATAATGAGCTTTCTAATTGATTGAATTTATTAATTTCAAACCTGTCAAACTTGAAACTTCTAAATTGGCGGCATTACAATTTTATACAATAACTGTAGGGATACAGAAATAGCAATATCGATTATTTCAGAATACGGCCAAATGTGAGATGCGTAGTACATAAACTTTAAACTATTCTTCAAGGTTCTAAACATTCTTTTTTAGCGTTTTTTTTTTTTTAAATAATTATTTAGAATTTTTGTATATCAAACGTTGTGTATTGTTGATAGTTTAGATTATTTAAGTGTTGAATAATCTCCAAAGTAAAATTAAATAAAACCTCAGCGCAATCTGTTGTATATTAGTACCTAGTAGAATATTATTTAATGTTAACTTCGTAAGTGGAATATTTAAAACTTTTGATGTGTAACATCTTTCTTCTCGCTTTCCTGCAATATGTGGCAGTGATTTTGTGAAAATGGACGGAAATGCGTAACAGGAAATAAGATGCGGGCAATTTCATCCAACCAATGAGCGCGCGCGGAGCGCACGCAATGGAAAAAAACATCGTTTATAAACAAATCAATGTCCAGAAGTGCCATCACAGCGAAGACGCACACTTTCAATACCAACGCTTCTGATTTTGTATATATGCTGCATGGCTGATGTCAAGCTTGTGGATGTTGCAACCTTGTGTCGGGATTGCCCTTTCGGGATTCCTAGGGATCGGGATCCCGAACACTTGTATTTTTTGTAGAGCTGAATAGCTATTAAAGACAACGCCTTGTATTTTTATATCAGCAATTTTAATAAAATATTCATCACTAATAACCGCTTTCAAGTTTTCGTAGGCGTTTTTCCAAGCATCAATCGGTCAATGTTGAGTTAGTAGTAGTTTTTATTAATATGTTAAATACAGCAAATATTATTCATAGCTACTTTCATTATTTGAATGTGACATGAACATAAGTTTTAAGTACATACTAAAAGCTCAATAGACATACACAATTAAATTTACAAAACATAAAAAATGCTGATCAATCCCGATAATCTCGTCCGATTTTTCGGTTCGGGATTGATCTCGTAAAATGCCTCGAGATCTCGCGGGATCGGGATTGCATTCCCTAATAGTGCTATATTTGTCTTATATCTTCGAAACTATCCAACAAATACTTAATATTCTTTTACATTAATGAAAACAATAACTACCCTTAATGATTTACATTCTTAAATTTTATGTAATTTTTAAATATTTATTCAAAATTTTCATACAATATGTATGGCGACACACTACCGCCATCTATGAATATAAATACAAACAAAATTGAAAATTAAAAACATAAAAATGCATATGTAGATATACGGTACCTACCTATTGCAGGAAAATTTAATAATAAATAAATGCACATAGATTTGTATTTACTAATTAATAAATATATAGGTATTAGCTTTTTAAAATTTTGATGTTAATTTCTGTTGTTGCTCTATTGATATATTTAATTGTGAGATGTCAAATGTTGAATCACGGTTTAGCTCATCACTTTCTGCTTGCATATTTCTCGGTTGCACTTTCAAATAAATAACTTAAATTTAAAATGGGGAAAACATTTGAAACATTGTGCGAGGCTACTCAAGCGGGTAATGAATATGCCTTCCAATGAAAATAATGTACTTTCCGGTAAAACTCAATTATGTACTGGATATATATCGTATATTATATATATACACAATGCGCAAGTGCATTTTTAATTCGCTTTCTCCACATACGTAGGTAGCGATTACTATTGTATTGTTTTGTAAAGCTACTTTTTGATGCAGTATCAGTACTCGTACTGATCCACGCGCTATTTTAACCTTGATTCAAAACAGATTCTGTAGGAAATAGACTCCAATAAAGCGGGCGTTACAATCACAAGACAAAAGATCCGTTGCTTATTAAGATGAAGACGGACTGCAAGATAATTACCTTGTGGGTTTTATCTCAACTTACGTCATATCTAGTTTTACACCGATTGCTAAAAAAGTACCGAAACATTTGTTATTTTAACTATTTTGAGTTAGTAACTATTTTGAATTTGCAAATCATGTTTTGGAAACAAACCATTCTTTTGATATTAATAGGGGTTTGCAAATTAAACATGCAAATAATATATTGGATGAATAAGAAATTGTATAAATTGGAAAATGTAAAAAAATGTAAAAACCTAACATAATAACGGCCAGCTTAATTATTGTTGGTTTTATTTGTAAGAGTTTTGTTTGTTTCATAAAATAACTATAAAATATACACAAATTTTAACCACAATTATTATTTACCAATAGACTGATTAGATATTAGATTACGAATAATTTGATTATTAACTTGCTGGTGTCACTTACAATGCATCTTCAGGGTATTGCTGTAGATGCATTGTAGATGAGTTTTTCTTCTTCATTGTGTGCTCAACTGAGCACTGTAGTTTCCTGGTTTACTTGAAACTTGGTGCCCAGTACGTTTCCATTCCTACCGATCATGAGCCATGTTGATCGCAGCACTTAAGAAAGAACCTTTCAACTTCTTAATATGATCTATCCATCTTGCAGGAGACCTCTCCCTTGCTCGCTTTCTCTCAACGGTCCAGGGTTTACGAGTATCTCGAGGATCTCAGCGATTCTTCAGGCAACATATCCAATATGTCCAAACTCCTTTTTAGAATCCTTCTCCTTTTTGCTGTCGACAATTATAACGCCTCGCGGTGTACTAGATACGTAGCATCTGCCTTTAGCACCATATCTCGAAGGCATCCATTTTTTTTTAAAATTAAAATATAAAAGAAACCTGAATAGATTTATGGATAACATTTTTTACAATAATAATACAATTTACATAAAAAATCATTTTTTATAATTGGCCGAGTTTTAGCATTTTTGTCACATCTGTTTTGAATTTGTCAGTAGTCAGTTATTTGGTCTGTTGTGGTAGGTCGTTATATAGTTTTAATCCGTTGCAAATTAGTCTGATTGTCCCGTTTTTATTCTGGCATGAGTTATGTGATAGTTTGAAGCCGTTCTAGTGTTGTGTTGGTGTTTTTCGTGTATTTTGTGTTGTTTTATGTCTTCGTCTTGTATTTTGCCATTTGCTAGTTTGTGAATGTTTCGATTTTTGTAATGCTTTCAATTTTAATTGTTGTGTTATACGGTAAACAGTTTCAGTTGGTGTCAGGTATTTCAGATCATAGACCATTTTTAGTGTTTTGTTTTGCTGTCGTTGGAGTCTGTTCAGGTTAGTTTTGTTTCCAGGTTCCGAGAAGGGTATCAAATATCCTATTCTACTCTTGACGTATGCCTGGTACATCAGAATTTTTAAGGTCTTTGGTGTAATTTCGTGTATTTTGTGGAATAGGCTGGTCAGTTTAGTCATTGAGTCAATTACTTTGTCTTCTTCTTCTTCTTTATGGACTGTCCCAACTCAGTGCCAGAAAGACAACAGAAAGTGCCTAGGTAGGCTGTTGGGGTCAGCTATTCTCGTTCTCAGGCTGTATCTTCTTCGGTTCTGGGTGTCGTTTTCATCTAGGCCGGTTCTCTGCAGGTTTTTAGAGCATTGAGTCATCCAGGACTTCATCGCAAAGACATTTGTATGAGGTTTAATTGTATTATTGTAGCTGAATCCCAGTCGATTCGTCGGACTAGTGAAGAATGGGGTAAATTATCAGGATCAAGGATGGATGATGGATAGGAGGGTAAAAAGAGAGAAAAGGAAACTCGAGTCACCTGATTTTTCATCACATATTTTCTTCTTCCTTCCAGAAACAAAGAAACATTAAATGATATGAGACGGCGACACATTTTTCACACAACAAATTCTCATCCAATGATGTCCGGAGATGACGATTATCGGATATAACTCGATATGGTGACGATAACTCTTTCCGAAGATGATGATCGATTTTGTGCACCTTTTCACTGTCGAGCGCTAAGATTGACAAACGAAAAATGTAGGTATATCAAGAGGGGTCGTGACGTAAATGCCATCGGTCAAGCGAACGGAAAATCAATTTGTGATCACGAAGATTATGTCCATACAAATAATTAATAAATTAAATCACTTGATGTATTTAAAATAAACATTGATTCCAGAAATATAGTAAAAATATGAAGTAAAATCCAAGAAAAACAGATTTTTGAAAAATCTAAAAACCCACTTATCTAATTCTCATTACAGAAAAATGATACCTTACTCCAAAGCAATGTATCAGTTTTCTTTCAAATTACGACCAAACAAAGCATAAGTACACAAATGCAAAGATTGCTAATATTATTATTTTATTTAATAATAATAATCCCTAATGATAGCAATATCTTAAAAAAGAATAAGTTAAAGATGTAAGCACGTGTGCAAATAAACTCCACAGATAACAGACAAGCACTGACGTGTGTTTTTAATAAATTATATCTTTACGTAAAAAAAATGTGGGAAAAGTCGTGTGAAGACCACACCTACAATCAGTGCATGGCAGCTCGCGCAATATTATAAAAACACAGAAGCGTCGTAGACGTAATTAATATTTGGAGTGATTAATTTGTACTTTCTCCACTGAAAAATCATTTCCGACCGACTGCACGATGTAATTGACGACTTTACTTTTGACTTATCTTACGACGAGGGAAACCCGGCCATTCAGATTCCGTCATTGCATTGCATCCACAACGTCATCTCGTACCCTCGTATCAGCAAGGTACGTTAAGATGAAACTAAGATAGCGAGTGTCAAAGTTTAAATATTTGACCAAGATATATTACAGACATTGAAGGTGAAGGTGACCCACCACATACCCTGGGCTGTTTTATGCGCCGAAGCGTCCATATCAGCCCAACACATTCGCCGCCTGGTTGGCATTATTTTATGCTAAAGCGTCCTCTCCGCCCGGCCTTGCGTCCCAGCATAACAAGAAGCAAGACCAGGCGAGTCGGTCGCGCAAAACCTTCAATGTCCCATGCTAAAAGTCTTTATTTTTAAAAGAGGTTTTACAAAATTACAATAAAAGAACATCTATAATCTAAAAAATACAACATAAGAACACCCGAGGAGACATCGCACGGGACAAAAATAAATCAACACCCCTCCTTGGAGGGAAAGGGATAAAACAAAAATAAAAACATGTAGCACTTGTGCCAGAAAAGGTAAAACCACCGGTATGACACCGATCAGGAGAGACAACGTAAAATTGACAAAATATGATACAAAACAGAAAGATAACATGGTTGTGCAAATAAAATGGAAAATAACGATAGAAAACACAATGAAATTAACAAGAATGTAAAGAGAAAATAGAAGTAATAAACAGAAAAAGTGAAATTGCAAGATTATTAAAAGAAAACAAAGAAAGACCAATGTAGGGCAGCATGGTCAAGGGTACATCAGGACCACTGAGCAGGACCCCTCAGGATTTCCCAACGGGTCACCCAAATTCCCACGAACACTTTAAAAAGTCTGAAGTTATCCTCACAACTCACAAGGTCGGCATTTGTAAGACGCCGACCTGTTCCATGTGGCCCATTTATGCCCTCAATCAAAGCTTCTCTTGCATCCCTCATCAAAGAACAGTCCCACAGGATATGTCCCGGAGTCTGGGCCACACGAGCACAGACGCACCAAGGGTGGGTGGAGAGCCCAAGATCATGTAACTTAGATCTGAACTCTCCATGACCCGACAGCAGCTGTACTGTGTGGTGGTTCAGTGTGGGGAAATACCCTTCGGAATCCTTTCTTTCTTTCACCGCCACCCTCGGGAAGAAGCTTTACAGACACAGGAAACTATATGACTGTATGAAGACGTATACTAAGAACAGTAATACGTCTTCATACAAACTGGCCGCTACCCATTAGAATGTGTGCGTGCGTGCTCGGCGCCGTGTTATGTGACGCACACGTTGACATAGAATATGGGGGCACAAGGCGGCGGCAGTAAGGGCCGTGCCTTCGGTGCCATTCGCGCTCGCAGCCGCCGCTTTGCGCGTCCTGAAAAAAATGCCTTTTTTATGTTTGTGGTGCTTTACTAGAAAGGTGTGTTGATTATCATAAAGACTGTGAGTTTTTAAAAGTCTACGTTGATGTTAATCAGCGTTCTTGCAATTTAAATGCAGAAACTAGGTATACTAATTACAGACATTTTCGGGTTTCGTGTCTACCTTATGCGTCGGAATCTCAGACGCTACGAGTTAAAAGAAAGGGAGTAAAAATAAAGTGACAACCCTAGCGTCAACGCAAGAGTAGGCTAATAACTCGCCGACAGGCCGGAGATAAACTACTGTTCTGGGTATACTGTGTTATAGATGTATTACAGAGAAGAAATTATATTGTTTATGGGAAAGTAGGTATGAAAGTTTTTATAATGTTTGGGAGTTCAAAGGACTATCGACCTATCATACGGCTGGCTTAATCACTTTACAGGATGTAACGTTCACCATTTCCACCCATGACAGAATACCACATCTATCACATTTGTGGAAGTTGTATAAATATTTAAGTTTTACAATCCGTTTCACATGTTTTCACTAGCGCCACCCGCGTCTAAAACTTTTTCATTCCCCTAATCAAATACAGATGTCACTAATGGGTGGGGTATCTATATTCTTTGATTTGGAATTTTTTAAACAATATCCTATGGTGTATGAGATTCCATCGAATCATTAACATTACACTAATAAATTACTGAAAACTGTTTTAATTTTTAATTCTTTTTAGACCAGTTCTTTGTATTCAGAATATTTTGAGTTTATCCAAATTTTTCAGTAGTGTTACTGGATTTTATCCTGATTCATGATGTCCCCTAGGATAAAATTCATGTACTGTGATCACAATCCAATATTCTTAATTAAAATATTTTATATCTGTGCCCCTTTTTCTTTATTTATTCCCCTCTATTCTATGACAAGAGCAAGCCACTAATAAGCATGTGTGTTTTATTGTTAGCTTTGAGCATGCTTATTTATGAGCATGCTTAAAATAAGCATGCTAATAATGAGCAAGTGTGTACAGTTGTTAGGGCATGCTAGTTTTGAGCATGCTAATGAGCATGCCAGTAATTAGCATGCGTATCTGTACCTTTATGCAATAAGCAAAATTTAATAAATAAATAAGTATTCCACGGATATTTTTACCAAATCTTAAAACGTTGATAGGGTCGGATTTCTTCACCCTCCAAAATGTCATCCGTGGACACGCCCCGCACCAGAATTCTGTTCGATGTTTAAATTTTAAATTCGAACGCTACGTTATCAGGCAGCCCGCTAGGTGGTGTCGCCTCGGGCCGGACGGGTCCGATGGACCAAAACAACT
>JADDOH010005004.1:0-24944 GCA_016648135.1 Agrypnia vestita
AATAAACATTAATATTACTTTAGATCGAGGCTTTCATGTCTTATGTTTTCATGTATTACATCTAGTTGAATAATGTTAATTTGTGAGTTTTAATTATTTTTAAGAATAATGTTAATTTGTCATTAGTTATTCAAGCTCCCAGTAGTAGGGACTTCCGTTATTGGTAGTGTTTCAAAATAATTCTTGTTTGGAAAATTTTCAATTGTCTGCCTGGTGGAATGTGGCTTATATAATTTTTTTAGTGTTCTCTATTTTTATTCTTTTCTTATATTCTTATACCAGGGGTGGAAGAAAGCTGATTTGATAAGATAATGATTAGTATAATGAAAGTCCTAAAAAAAAAAACGTTTTGCATTCAATCCAGCTTACATATTGAAGTAAGAATTTTCATTATTTAGGTGTAAATAATGTTACATTAATTAATTTACGCCAAGTTTTCTTAATTTTTCTTCTAGTAATAATGTTTAACATAATTTCTTGAAAAAAAAATGTTTATCGAATTTGATTATGTTAGTATATGTAAGCATTCCTTTTGGGCAAGTGGCGTTGATGCAAATTCATGTACTTTGTAATCCCAAAAGAAATTACAAAGATGTATACAGAACATTAACATTAGGGGACCCGCTTGAAGCATGTATCCCATGTAAATAAGTTTTTATGGTAATTGATTCACTAAGAAATGCCACGATGTCTGTATAATTTTAGCCCTTTGTTTTGTATCTCTATGTCACATATTGACAATTATGTTTGGTCCAACTAAGAAGTACGATAGCTTGTTTTATTTAAGCTAAAATTAAAAATAAAACTAAGTATCAAGTACATTTTGTCATTGTTAAAAAAAAAAAAAAAATTAAAAAGAAAAAGAAAGGAAGAGAATATGCGGAGTGGTAAATTTTAAATACCGTCCGGTTTATCATATAAAAAAAAAAAAGAAATAATAATGATTTTGTGGAGGTATCGAAGATAATCAATGTAAATGATAAGGATTGACCTGTAATGATGTAATGTATAAATAACGTTAAATCAAGGTTAATGAATAAGGATTGACCTGTAATGATGTAATGTATAAATAACGTTAAATATTGGGAGGCCTACTGTAAGAATCAAACTGACACTTAATAATAAGATTGATATTGTGATGCATACTCAAGGAATTTTACTGTGGTCTAATGAAACCCTACGTTCAATCCAATGTAATTAGTCAATAATGGTAGAAATAACTGGTCGATAAAGGTATGTCTATCTGGCGTGTCGCTTTGATTAAGTATGTATATGTAAGCAGTTTTGTTTTTTGGGGTAATAAGTGTTGGTGCGAATTTGTGTTTTCAATTTTCCGCCTTTGCCAATTTGTACTGTAATATTTTCCTTAAGTTTAATTCATTTTGCAATGTTTTTTTTTGGTGACGGGATAAGGATATGAACAGTGAACAAAGCGTTCGTGAAATAACAAAGTGTTTAGGCCTACATACCAGAAAAGCATCGAGATTAGCCGCAAACTGGGAGAACAATAGGGGGCGGAACGGAGGCAACATTGGGTTCAGTAACCAATAGCGTTAATCGGGACTTGGGAGGGACCGAGAGAGACGAATGAATGACGGAGGCGGACATCAAAGGAGCCAATCGGCGAAAGACCAACTGGAGGCTTCCCCTCGAGCCCCGCGACCACACCCTGGGTCGCCGGGGAGGGAATATAAGGCGAAGCCAGCCGCCAAGAAGGCAGTTGAGTTGAGTTGAGTGTGGAGGAGAAACTAGAGATTCTAGCGGTGCCCGTAAAAACAGCATCGCCGATCACTCTAGTAACTCCTGGAGGAGCGAAAGTTCGAAAGGTAACGACCGCCATTCGCTACCGAGTGCTGTGACGCACCGCCGCAAACGCCGAAGTATCAGTGCCGCCGCGACGCCGCAGTGTACGCAGCGACGGAGAACCGACGCTCTGCCGACGACCGCACGAGTACCCCGACGACGCCAGAAGCCGTAGAAGAAGCCTGCATCCACAGAGGGGGACCAGCAGAAGCCGCCGCCGACCGAAAGAAGCGGCACGAAGAAGACATCCTTCATGTTCTCCGCAAACAGGTTTACCAGCTTAAAGACTTTTTCTCCCGCTCGCCTAGTGCTACCAAAAAGGCTTCCCGTCACCACCCATTTTGACTTTAAGATAAGACTCTGTATGTGCTTTGTTTTTTTTGTTGTTTAATAGTTTGTTTCCCTCTCTAGATTAAGATTAATTTAAATTGTAAACCGACTACCACATTGCCTCGCTTTATGTAGATCATTTGCTACTTTACCCAATATAGAACTTGTAAAATTGTTTCGATTTTATTATTTTTATATCCCTTCACCCGCCTCGAGATATCAGTGTCCTAGTCAGTCACCTGACGTTTTGATTGTACCTAGGGGAGGGCGTAACCGCCGGCATACGTAGATCTGAGATCTCCCGGCCGGTTTACCACACCGTGATTTTACATCACCTCAGACCCCCCCCTACTCCAGTATATCAAGCTAATCAATTTTAAAATATTGGGCACTGAATGATGAAATCTTCGGAAACTGAAAGCACCATCTCCCTCAATGATTTCGAAAAAAATTTGGTGGCAGAAAAGTGAACAGTTCACTTACAGAAATTGATGTAGATAAAAAACGCCGTTCGCTATATTGAAAATCAAAAATTCTAGTGAACGATTGAACGATTCAAAGTGAACAGATCACCTGACTGAACGACTCGGTTAACTTAAGTAAAACTCCATCTCTATCTCCTGGGCTAACAGTTGTTGTGTCAAAATTGTGTCAAGTAGCCAGTTGTCATTTTTATTTATTTCCGAAAAATTTTAAGCATAGTAAATATGGAGTTTCAGTATCAAGTGAGAGAACTTCTTTCGAATAATTTTTTGGTTATCAATGAGACCGACGTGGTATCATATTATAAAATAAATAACGATGACAGAAGGTAAAATTTTATTTTTTATTTTATTTTCCGATCGAGTATTGAAAAACGGTATTATTTTTTACCGTTCACAGTTGTATTTAGTTGAATAAAATATCATCTTTCGAATTATTCATGTGATTAAATTAAAATAATCTTTTTTGAGTTAGGTTTATGTCATCTTTCTCGCTACTTCAAGCATGAAGGTTAAGCGTAAGTACATGTCCAAAATAGGAATTTTATTTATAGCTACAGCCCTTCGTTGATGTGCGTTTATCTCTCAAACGTTTATTAACCTCTTGCGTGAATTTCGTATTTTTTTATAATTTAATTTGTGGGCATGGCCTTGGTACATTAGGTTTTGTTAAACTGTCATATGTTCATTGAAAATACTGTTACGAGCCGCCACCGCGACAATGCGGGATGGTGCTTGACAAATTAGGTACAATTACAATAATACATTTATTGACAGTCACCATGATTATTGCAACTTGCAGATGTTCACCTTTTTTTATTTAATTTAAAAAACCAATGGAGCTGGTATAACACACTGTTTATAATTTAAAAAGAGTATTACTTATGAATGGCTGTGTGCCACACACTTTCATTGATTTAAAGAATATATAAAAACAATAGGCAGGTACCAGGCCCGTGCAGTGGGAACATTGAAGCATGACTTTTTGTAAACATATATTTAGGAAAAAAAATAGAAATCAAATATTTATGCTACAGATTTTTATGATATATCAAAATATGAATGCTATGATAACAATTGTGATAGAAATATTACGAAATATATGTTGTATTCTGATTTTTTCCCAAATAATTGTTTACGTAAAAATCATGCTGCGATGTTCCCACTGCACGCCCCTGGTAAGTACTCTGTTAGATAATAACTAGCAGTTACTAACTCGATGGTACTAACTTACAAGATCCTTTAATAGTCCAGTCTTGTACGCTCAAAACTGCAGACCACTATTTCTTGCAATGTCCATAATATCAAAATATCAGCTGATAAGCCCGACTCTTAAGTTCCAGACACTAATTCTTACTGTTTAATATTAGGTCCTTACATATGAAATTGGCATTTTGCCGTACTGGCAAATTTGATCTCAAATATCTTCTCTTTGGTTAGGAATTCCAAATCCAAATTTATACAGCTATTTACTCATGTATTTGTGTTTTGAAAATTATAATTCATTTGTTTTTTCCTCAATTGTTTTTTTCTTTGCGTCACTCAGTTTACAAAATGAAAAACTTGAAATATCGCGTTATTTACGAGTACGAGTTCCACCGTGGCACCAGTGCTGCAGAAACGGCTCGAAGGATTAATGATGTGTATGGCGACGGTGCCGCAAAAGAAAACACAGTGCGTTTTTGGTTCCAACGTTTTCGTTCTGGAAATTCGACCTGCAGAACAAGCCCCGTGGACGGCCGGAGACCAAAGTTGATAATGAAGAATTGAAGGCTATTGTGGAAGCGGATCCATCGAAAACCACATCCGAGTTAGCTGCAGGCTGCGGTGTTAGTGATAAAACTGTTTTAATCCACTTGAAGCAAATGGTAAGGTGAAAAAGCTTGAAAGGTGGGTACCTCACGAATTGAGTGAAGCAAATCAACAAACGCGCGTTGACTGCTGCGTTGCATTACTCAACCGGCACAATAATGACGGGATTTTAAATCGAATCATTACCTGTGATGAAAAGTGGATCCTGTACGATAATCGGAAGCGCTCATCGCAATGGCTGAACCCTGCCAAACCAGCCAAACCATGCCCCAAGCGAAAATTGACTCCAAAAAAGTTACTTGTGAGCGTTTGGTGGACTAGTGCTGGTGTCGTTCACTACAGCTTTCTTAAATCTGGCCAGACGATTACGGCAGATGTCTATTGTCAGAAACTGCAAACCATGATGGAAAAACTAGCTGCTAAAAAACCGAGGCTGGTTAATTGCTCTAGGCCACTGCTGCTTCATGATAACGCTAGACCACACACTGCACAACAGACGGCTACCAAATTAGAGGAGCTTCAATTGGAATGTCTAAGACATCCACCGTACTCTCCGGACCTTGCCCCAACAGATTACCATTTTTTTCGAAATTTGGATAACTTCTTGCAAAGGCAAAAATTCAACTCCGATGGGGCAGTCCAAACCGCCTTCAAAGATTTTATTGATTCCCGTCCGAATGGTTTTTTTAGTAAAGGGATCGATGAACTACCTATGAGATGGCAAAAGTGCATAGATAGCAATGGTACATACTTTAATTAAATAAATATATTATAATAAAAAAAATCGGCTTTATGTTCCTCCCATACTAAACGCCAATTTCATATGTAAGGACCTAATACAAAGTTTTAGACATTCTTACACTTCCAAGAACAAAGTCTGTCGAATTCCCCGACTAATAAAACAATTTTTTTTTACTTGCATTCCAGGAGATATTACATGCAGCTGGAGAAGTTGATAGACTCGCTGGGAGAGTTGTCGGCCCAGGAACAAATGTTGAAGAAGCCCATCACGACATTTAAAAACCTCATCAATACCAATCACACTATCTACATGGCCATGGACCCCGAATTTAATAAGTATGATATTTGTACAATAAAACTCCGATAATTTAAAAAATTTAAAACTAACAAGTCCCAAAATGTGAATTTCATAGTAGATTAACCCCGATAATTCGAAAATCTCGGTAATACATAATTCGAAATAGTTTTTAGCCCCTTGCGCCACAAATTAATACATTTTAGTTCACATACTTCAATTTTTCTTTTGAAATTTGACAAAATTGAAAAAATATTATGATTTTTTCGCAAGTGACAACAACAAATACGCCCATATCAGATACTTTAGTAATAGAAATGTTGCGGTCTTTATAATAACATAATAAATATTACGTTTTCGAAATGATTTCTTGAAATATGGATAAATACGTATGTTTTTCATAAAATTCATGGGTTTTACGATTTTTGGCGAACTTCGCAATCACATTGCGATTTTTGGCTTCTTGAAATAATTTTTATCTCCTTGCGCCATAAATCAATACACACAAATAGTTCAGAAAATTCGATTTTTTTTTTGAAATTTAACAAATTTGAAAAAAGTATTTTGGCTTTTTGTAAGAACAACAAATATATCAATATAGGTTATTTTAGTAATAGAAATGTCGCTGTCTTCGTATTTGCATAATAAATATTTCATTTTCGAAATGACTTTTTGAAAAATATAGAAGTTTTTCGCTAAATTATTGCCTTTTTTCATGAATTTTACGATTTTTGGCAAATTTCGCCAACGTATCGCGATTTAATTTTTTTTTGTACCTTGAATTTCGATTTAACGAGGTTTTACTGTATACAGAAATTTGACTGTAGTGAGTTTATTCCCTTCCATTTTATGACCTGAGATTGACTCAATATCCAACAAAAAACATTTCAATAAATTCTACCAAAATTTGGGATTAACTTGGAAATTGACTGTCCAGTTAAAGGGCGGTTGTATCAACTTTGTTTATATAAAAATTTAGTTTAATGTAAAGAGTTTTATTACAATGGGTTGTTTGATTGGTGGAAAATGCAAACATTTATGATTTAAACTTAACTATTTGTATATAAACCAAGCCGACACAAATGGCCCTAAACCAATTCAGTATGCCAGATCTTATGTTGACAGAGTTAGTGTATTATTTGAGAATACAGTCATGCAGTACAGTCCCGGAATATGCAATGATATAATTTATTTTTGTATATATTCATTATTTATATTTATTTACGTTCTCATAACTTCTGTTGAGGTTTTCAAGGTTGGATCCATCCTAATATTTGTTTGTGGAGAGTTTTGTTGTATTATTGTCCGGATTGGTTTTCAGCGGGCTCGGGGCGGCCACCGGTTACATCAAGGTGGGCAAGAAGAAGCTCTTCCTCACCGACGGAATCCAGGAGCAAGTGGCCGTCGACATCCCCTGCGTATTGGACTTTTACGTCTACAAGGACCAGCAGCGCAAGGGCTGGGGCAGGAGAATATTCGACCACATGTTGGAGGTGGGTTAGATCATGTTTTGCTTTGCACGTGACACAAAATGTTCAGGAATATTAAATTCGACCCTGTTCATCTTGATATGTACATAGCCGCTACTCTGTGCTATTCTGAAAATAGCAATATTGGGATGTCAGATCTTTATCCCAATGTTGACAGTTATGTGTAACATTGTATTGCTGCCAATTTCAATGTTTTAAGTTTGACATGTTTGAAATTAATGAATTCAATCAATCAGAAAGCTCTAAAATGTAAACAAATGTTAAGTTATTCACAACGAATAATAAGCTTTCTAAATGATTGAATTCATTAATTTCGAACCTGTCAAACATAAAACGTCAAAAAAACGGCATCACAATGTTATACAATAACTTCAATATAAAGAAGCAATATTACTTAGTTCAGAATATGAATGATATATGGTTAAACTGCTATTTTAACCGGTTATTTTCAACATGGTTATCCAGGATTTGTATCTGATTGTATCGATGATTGATAACTAAAATATAGTATTTGTCTAGTACCAATGGTTGTCCGTCGAATTGCAAAAAATCAGTTGCCAATCTCAAATAATAGTTAGTGAGTCAGTGGTTAATACCATCACTAACAGCTGCTTGTAATGTAGATATTGATAAATGTAGCTGCTTGCAATGGACATATTGATAAATCCAGCTGCTTGCAATGGACATATTGATAAATGTAGCTTCTTGCAATGGACATAGTGATAAATTTAGCTGCTTGCAATGGACATATTGATTAATACGCCACTTTTGTGTCCTTCCAGGTTGAGCGCCTAACTCCGGGAACGATGGCCTACGACCGCCCTTCCCCGAAACTAATAAAGTTCCTGAGGAAGCACTATGACTTGACCAATACGATATGGCAACCCAATCGATATACTATTTACAAAGATTATTTCGATAGGTACTCAAACTCTCATATATCTGACAAATATAGTAACAGAACCACTAGGTAATATACAATGTTATATCTTCTAAATTTACTAAGTAGCGCTTCTGTGTATCTTTCTGTCATACTATTTGGCTATTGTCTTCCTTCAAGTATTTCATCGTAATCATAGATCTTCACAGTGGTGCATATTAGTGTTGTGTACCCGTTAAATCTTTTTTAGAGAAATTTTTAGGGAAAATCTTTGCCCATCATTTAATTTTGTAAACGTTTTTAAATTCTAGATAGTTAAATACTTAATTATGTTATTGTTGAAATTAGTTACAAGGCGATGTTTGTTGAAACTTCTTATTGCATAATACTTGTAGAATATATTTTTTTTCAATCATATTAAACATATAAAAACTTAATTACAATTAATAAAGTAGAAACAAACATATTATACATTTAATTTACTGTGCTAATTCATGAATCATTTTATGCGGGGCAAGACTGCTATAGATTTTTTTTTTTGTTTGTGTCTTCTGGGGTATTATGCCGTATTTTTATGACCTTTCATCATCATCATACCCTGGTGATGGACCCTGCAATAGGATCCGAAACATCGGCCAGAAAGGTCGTAAAAACACGGCATAATACCCCAGAAGACACAAACCAGAAGATTCTGAGTGGCCTTGAAAACCTAAGAAGATGCTTTAGATTTTTTCTTGATTCTTAAATTTTTTTTTCAATAAATATACATATATATTTTTCAAATTTTAAAAATAAATGTGAACACGGGATAGGTGTCAATAGGATTAATTTTCTGGTGTCCTGAAATGGGGACCGACCACCAGATCACTAGGCTAGCATTACACCAACAAGTTTTTTTATATTTATATATTATCACAATTACACTTCTTTTACATTTAACTTATAAAGCCCCACTAGGTGAAACCCAATAACCTAAAGCAGTTTAATAGTTTTCTTATTCTTGGTTGAATCAAATTATATAATGTACAATAGAAAAAAATACACATCAAAGAAATAAAAATACATAAGAGAAAAAAAAATATAAAAGATAGGATCAAATTATGTAATATAATAAAAGGAGTTGTATTACAAAAGAGAAAAATTCAGTCTTTATTTTTAGAACATTGTACATGTAAGTCTTCTGTATACAAATAAGTTACAAGAGCTCATTAGCATAGGTGTGTACAAAGTTAGCTTTAGTTTCCAGCATTTACTGTAATAATCAGCGTTGTTCTTGCAAATGAAAGGCATCATCAAAATTTGTGCAGTGTCAAAATTAAAATTAATCACACAATAATCAAACAAAACGTAACTACACTAACGTGACCACTGAAAATGTGGGTCCTGCACGCCGCCAAGTGGCAGAGACACAAACTAACCTTACGCGCCTACACCAAATTTGAAACTTCAGCACAATTTGAATTTTACCCTTATTTAAATAATTGAACACCAACATTTTTATATTTTAACATTCTCATGTAGAGATCTTACTTTATATATATATATAACTAATTATAATAAATGTAAAGAATATATCTATATAATTAATTTTCTCAGAACATTGTAATTTGTTGTATATCTAACCGTTATATAAATTTTTTGATTGCTTTGTATCAAATTAATCTCTTTACCTTGGGACTTTATATCTTTTTTCTGCTCCGTGCATAGTCTACTAACCATCTTGTATTTCTGCATTAAGTACTTTCACTCCATAACTAAAAAGTGCTGTAGCAGTTGTGTGTTTGTGATTTCAGTTTAGGAAGAATACTATCCCAGGACAACAGGTATATACCAGACTCAGGCAACGGCCCGCCCACATCTCAGAGACGATTAGATTCCATAAGCAAGGTAAGACAATTTGCTATGCTACAAACTTTTTTACACTATTTTGATGATTCAATCACACGGAATAACTGGATATTGATAGATGCCCTATTTTAATTACGTAATGTCTAGTCTATAAGTTTAACTATTTATTTTTTCATGTTGGTAAACTCAATTTACAACTCAACTTGAAGTAACAGTTGAAAATAATTTATATATCCTTGATGTGTAATAGGAACATCGTCCCACAATGAACACGTTGATTGAAACAAATCTTTATTAATAAAAAAATTGAATTTATTCAAATATTTCAATTAGCAATTTCTTATAAAACTTCCTTTTAATTTGTAAACCTGGATAATTCGCATTTTAAAATAATTTGATGTCCTCGCATCATAACTCAATACATATATTCTATCATATATTGATGAGAAAAACTTTACCTCTTGAGACTAAATTTGTGATAAAAATAATACTCATTTTGTCATGATCGTAGAACATTGACATAGAAAAAGTGGAAAAAAGAAGCCATCTAATGGTTTATAAAAAGTGTATTTTTTCTCATTAATTTAACCGTCGTTATACAAAGTCGGCATAACGACGGTTCTGATTTGCGTTCGTAGAACAATGCAGCATGTGTAAAAACGTCATTGTACTGCGCTGACTATATTTGAGGTCTTAAATGTATCAACTTTAAATAACTAACCCAAGTTTCAAAGGAAAATCTTTTGTAGTTATCGAGCTATGACAGTGTCTTTATGTAAATAAAACTTCAAACTGCTTCTCCTGCGAACTTGAGAAAAATTACATGCCTCGTTTTACGATTATGACGATTTGTGTGTAGGAGAAATTTTATTTCATTAAAAAAAATACATATGTATATGTATACATATTCCAGTTGTGTATAAATTATCAGTTTGCATTTGAAATTTATTTGCATTTAAATGTTACTTTTCTTCCTTCCTGATGTAATGCGTCTCAACATGGATGGATGATTGATATATTATTCATTATTTTTAGATCATACAGCAAGTCCCCCCGTCACCTTAGGCAACGGATCTACATTTTATTACGAGGACTTAAATAATTAGTATTAATATAATAAATTACGCATGCCAATTTGTAGATCTGCCTCTCCGCTACTAGTGAATGTTACCCGTCAATTATTTATTATTTATTTATTACCACTTTTCTTTTGGCCTAAATCGATTTTAAGCCACAAGATATTTTTTCATTATTCATAAAAAAATATACTATATAGAGAATAAAGAGATACTATATTGTAGAACAGAACAGTAGAGGGTGATTCCTTCTGAAGTATCGTTATTATTTTATTTTAATTTTTAATTGATTGGTTACGGCCAAAATATATAATGAAAAATGTATAAAACATATTACAGGCATTCTTCACTTATACTGTTAGGGTTAGGTCACCACCATCACCATAAAGCGAATCAGTCTTTTTCTCTTACCAGGGCAATAATAACCTAGAAACGTGTATACCCAATCGTAGCTCTAGGTCTAAAAACAGTCATACATACAGGAAAAATAATAAATAAATACCAAGTCTGAAAGTACACCATTCTTGAGGTGTGCAAATTCCGCATGTAAAAAACTGAGAAACTGAAAATTGTATAGATACCGAAAATGATAATTATGAATTAAAATAATCGAAATGCTGTAAAGCGAAGTATGCCTGTTGAATATTAAACTGTTGCCACTTTCTCGAATAAATCTTTTCATGTATATCAAATAAGATGCTAACTTTACATACATTATGCAAATTATACAGCGGTAATAAACGTATGGTCAGTTGTGTACAAAAGTGGGGTTCAGATGTCTAGCAACCGAGTTGGTTACGTGTCTTTAAAATAAAATGTTTTATAAACTACAAGTGTATGATATAATGTACTCACCGAATATTAGTATACAATAATTTGTTATAACAAACTTATGATATGTCAATTTTTTTCATAATAATTATCACGAACATTTTAAATTTATGCATATTTAATTTTTTTCATAGAACTGTACTTTGTACTAATGACATAAAATGGGACAGTGTTTGATGTTCGATAGTAAAGGTTAATTTTGAATGTGATTTAACAAAGTAAGGTTTACTTTCTGGTAACTGCTTCCAAATTTGAAGTAATCAACATCTCCAAAAAAGTATTTTTTAAAAAGTCTCCAATCGTCATTACATATCTTGCTCTTAAAATTGCCTTCTGTTTTCAATAACATTTTCATTTTGATTGTATTCCATTTAAACAAAAATCCTTTAATTAAATGAATTTATCAACATGTGCTTCTGTAATACGAGCTTTCAATTGTAAATTAACAAAAAATTAATCATACGCTCTCTGTAAATTTTCTGTTTGTTGTTTGGGATAGTTATTTAATAGGAAGATGATGATATTACTTGACTCTGTATTATAAATACATACTTATTGAACCACATTGTTTATTATACACATATTGTAATGTAACTTGTCTGTCATTGCATTTAAATAAGAAAACGATTTTATTAAAACAATAAGTTAACAAGTCGTTTCAATTTTACGGACCAAAGAATGACAGGATTTTTTTTTTAATTTTTGGCTGTGAAAAATAAAATGTGCTGCTAAAAATATACAATATTAGGTGCTTGTCTACGCATTAAAAATGATTTTTAATCATACACTTAGGAATGTAAAGAATTTAATTTATTATTTTGCTTTCAGAATACTTTTTTCAATATTTTTTTTTTCTTACACTGGCTGAATTGTGTTTTAAAAGTAATTTTTTCAAATACAAAATATTATGTCACAGAAACTGAAGGGTTTATAGAGAGAAAGTTGTAATTATAGGGTCAGTACTGTAAAATAATAATCCACACAATGACACTCACGCCCACATAACGGGTACAGAATGCGAAAGCAGGGTAGTCCTTCACATTTTATAATCATATCCAGGTGTACCAGAGCTAGCAGCAGAAACTTGACCGGGAGATTCCTGACTATGTTGTGAGTCTAAAATGTTTAAGCAACCATAGTTATGGAGATATGCAATATCAAAGTTTGCATTTTTTTTCAATATTTCTGACTTACTTTTTGCAAAAAGTATTTTTAAAAAACTATCATTACAGTAACTTAAGACGATTATGAAAAATTCATTCGCTTTTATACAAGTCGAATAAACCCTACAAAAATTTTTAAAAAGTTTTTTTTTTGTTACAAGGTTTTTATCATTTTATTTAAATTGTATCGAAGTAAATGAATTTATCATAATCAATATAAGTTACTATAATGATAGTTCAATTTTTTGCAAAGAATAAGTCAGAACTGTTGAAAAAAATACAAACTTTGAAATTGCATATCCCCATAACTATTGATTTTAAGTCATGGTTGCTCGAAAATTTTAGACTCATAACATAGGCTGGAATCTGCCGGCCAAGTTTCTGCTTCTAGCTGTGGTACATTCTGTATGTTAATAACAATATAATTTTAAAAAGATTAACTAACCTAAGCTAACCTTACCTAAGTATCGGAAAAACTGTATTATTCGCTTATTCCTCCTTTTTCAACCTTTCACATTAAAATTACCATCACTCTTCCTCCTTTTGTTTCTACAATTTAGTATTTTATATTTAGACATGTTCAACCAGTGTTGTATTAATATTATATACTTACATATTATAATTTCTAAAGTGTATTGTGTAATCATGTCATCTTCGAGATGTGTATAAAATATTTATAATTTGTACTCTAATGTCATTCTAGGACCATCTACCAGTGTCAATAACAACCTATTTGTTAAAAGATAAAATCATAAATTATAGATTTATAAAACAATTACCTTTAAAACACATTTCTGTTTCCCAAATTATATTGTTCTGTTCGTTTATGTATTATGTATTTCTGTGATTACATGGTAATATGAAACCCCCAAATAATATATACTTGTGACAAGCTGATGGCTAGAATTACTATCTATATAATATTGATAAGCGTATCGGTCTTTGATTTGATTTCTCAATTTTTGTCATTATCGATTTCTCATATGTACTATGTATGTGATGTTGATGTTTACCAAACCAAAATGTTATGTACCTAATGATAAATACCTATCTTGTGGACACTTTAATTTTATTTATGGGGTCTGTGGCCTACGTTACTTTGAAAATCGCAAAAATGCAAGCGCAGCATGTAAAAAACAACTAAATTATTTATTTATTAATAAATTATTAACATTCCTAAATTACTTAATTTATCTATTAGGAACTTGTATAATATTAATTGTTAGAATATTAAATTTGTGTCTTTTAGTTGTAAAACTGCACTCGTTTAACTTCCAGAACTGTGATCTTAGCGGCTAAACATTTTTTTATTAATTTAATCTATTTAATGAATGAATTATGATATTAATTTTACAGAATCTTGCGAAGATCTTTGGTGTCGGCAATATTATAAAGACAGATGAAAATTATTTTAAATCATACATATTGACTAGTTGTTGCACCTTTTATTTAAAAAAAAATTATGTTGAATCTCTACATTATTGTTAATGGTTGATTGGTAACTTCAATTTATTTTCTGTTGCACATTATTACATTTTAGATATTTACCGAACAACACTCATAATTACTAACTACATAGTAGCATTTATTTAATGTTAACATTTTTTATGAATATACCAATAAAACAACATTTTAACTGTTTTATTTATCTTCTCCTTATTTTTTAATGTAGTTTAGGGAAGGTTTTAGATTTATGCAATGAAGGAGTGCTTGTTGGTTGTTGTTTATTTCTCAACTCGAGATATGCTCCGGGAGCAAGTTAAGACGTCGAGGTTTTGTTTAAATTAACGCAAACAAAACCATGACGGCTGGTTCAGCCAGTAGGAACACCTAATAAAATTAAAAAATAACATTTATTAGCATCTGAAAATGTAGCGTGGTAGGAGACATGAATAGCTGCTCAATAGGTTCTAATCTAACCACAGTATGTATATACATCTGCTATATTAAATTAAATAAAAAATTTCTACATTTCAACCGAGCGATGGCAATTTTCCATGGCAACCCAGCTCATACGACCACTGTTATAATTTGAAATATAATTGAAACTCTGCATATGAGTTTATAAAGCTGCGGGTGGGATTACGAGCCCCGTGCTCATACCCGGCGCGTGCCTGCGGCCGTATGGTACTGGGGCGCCGACCTCGTGTTGCTGGAAGGACCGCTGACGAATCTGCGGCTATACTATGTACACGTTGATGATCTGTTCGGGACCGTGGCTGTGTATACGGTAACCCCTACAAATGTATGCCGCCGTTCTTACAACAATTGGTGACGTAATAGTTAGCATAATTGTTGGTATGTTCAATTTTCGACCATGGCAATATACAAATATATATTGTTTAATTTTAATTTTCACTTTTAAAAATACATTTATATTAATTTACTTTACTCACTATTACTTTTTTTAAATTATTTACTCTTCTCAAATTCTATAATAATAATATCCTGTGATTATTCATAGGCTGATGTTAGTATATTTATATGTTTAAACTTCATGCACAATCTGTCAAACATCATTTCTAAATGATGTAAGTATTGCTTGCCCAAAGTAACTTGGCGTGCGGCGAATTTTGAACTAAAACCCGCCCCGCCCGCACTTGACGGTAACCCCTCGTCCTGTCATTTAGTTCAATTTTGTGTTTGGTTGGGAGCTGTGACATCTTGATTACCACTATACACTGAATTATTATGTCCAAAACATCCTAAACAGTCCGGGATGGTGCAAGAAGAATTGCCAATGAAGTATTAAAGTTTTGCGAAGCTGAAAAAGCGAATAATGGACCGATATTACCGTCTAACAGTTTGACAGATAGAACGGCCGCCATTACTGCACGGTTTCTTTAGTGCTGCCCGACCAAATTTCTGTACTTAATACGACACCGGTCACCGGACATTATGTATTGTGTAATAAATTTAGACCTTGACAACTTCTGCTAGGCGATAGGGACGCCCTCCCTCGCACGCCAAGTGGTACGTCTATAGGTTGAATATGATGTCTTCACGGTAGTATTAAAAAAGAATGGTATAAATAAATACAGAATTCAGATAGTGTCATAGTAATTTATTATAACAAATGTTTTACACAATAAGGTCTTGCTCTTAAGGTAAGCACTCGCTAAAAATGCACTGTAAAATTAGAAGACAATTTTCCTATTTATTTACATACAAAAATCAATAAAACCACAGAATTAGATGCGCGGAAAGTATTCTAGGTAGATAATAAAAAGGGAACAAGCATATATTTTTAAGAGGTACCTACATAAGTATAATACATTCCATTCAAACAATTTAAAAATAAAAACAAGTTTTATATTTTGGTACCTAGATACAATTAAAGACCTGTACCCTCTCCGACAGATGTACAAAGATGACAAATAAACAAATGTGTAATAATAATAATGGATAATTTCTATAGCGCCATTTTCGTAAAAAAAATCACCTCAAAGGCGCTATACACTAACATCGTTTAGTCCTACTCATCTCCATCTGAAATATATAACTTATTCATATCTGGGATGCAGAGAATTTCGCGTTCCACTGCTTCTTCCTCAATATTTACACTGCATTTGTAGCATAAATTCATAACACATCCCTTCTATGTGGATGGTTCATGATTTTTATTTTGTGCCTGTGCTGGAATTGTTATGTCTTGCCAAATAATTAATCTTGTTTTTTTTTTTACAATGTCAGACACCTGAGGTACAGTTTTGCATTCCTTCCCCATATAATGTTATCCGCAAGCAAAACACACAAATATATAATTATTTGAAATAGTATAATTTGTGTCATTTTTTTTCTTATGGTGAAGGTGGTTTATATTATGTGTTTCATGACCGCCGCGTGCAATGATTTTGATTGGTCAGGTCTGGCACCCGATATATTCTGCGCCAACCGTTAGCCAGGATTCAAACTTTTGACAATCCGCCCAGTGACAGTTGAAAAGTGTGTCGGTGTCCTTTTCTGTGAGAACCGACATTCTTCTTCGTGTGGCATACAAATCCGACGAAGAATCAGTTCAAATTAGCCGTCCGGAAGAGACCGACCAACTGTTCCGGATCCGACGAAGCCAGGAGATTTGCGGATTGAATCGGCACTCGACGTATCAGGAAAGCTGCAAGTACAAATTGTCCACTGTGTTATAGTTAGCTTTAGCCCGGTGTATCTTGGGTGCCAGAGTATTCAATCATTATCGGCGGAGATTGGGAAGAAAACTATTTCTTTCTAATACCCGACCCGCGTGCGATGGTGGCGATCCGTCCGTCATCGTACATTATGTATGTACAAGACCATCCTTTTCTTTTTTTCGCATGGCGTTTTATTTTTTTCCCAAAAATTACAATAAGAACTTAGTCAATTGTTTTATGGCCTAAATTTTCTCCATTATCCAAATATCCTGGGAGTTTTTTCAAAACTTTATTTTTGTTTAAAGGATATATTCCAGTTTCCCTAAATCCGCAGATTATGTTTTTTTCCACGCTAAATTCAATACTTTCCATCAATTTTTTTAGCAGTTTAGGAAACACTTTTTTATTTAACCTATTCAGAGTAGGATTATTCATTTTATATTTGAGTAGGATATTACGCCAGGATTTTTTTAACGGGTCAAAAAATGCAACATCTAATGGTTGTGTTGTGTGGGTGGCACTTGGTGGTAAAAGTACCATTTTTATATCATTTTCTTGGCACTTTTGCAACACTGACTGATTTAAGTAACTAGATAAATTGTCACCAATAATAATTTTACGCCCTGGAAGATGCCTTGCCCAGTGCAATACGATGGTATCGAACCACTCTTCAAACGTGGCCGAATCGAACCACCCGGAACGTGTTCTGTTATAGCGACAGTCGGGAGGGCCACCCACACACCACTGCCGCCATAAATGGTCCACCTTATAAACCACATAGGGCGGCAAACAATGACCGTCGGCAGTGGCAGCGAACATTATTGAGATGGCTCCTTTGGTGTGATTAACAATCCTTTCTGGATATTTAACGCCCCTCTTAAAAGCACATCTAATAGTACCAAGATTATCCGAAAGATTGGTCTCATCGAAGTTCATTATATGCGTTGGAGGTACATCTTTTAAAGTTTCTTCCAAGTTTTTAAAGTGGTCGAAAATCTCGTTTTCATTTTTTTCCCCTCTATTTTTCTTTATATTTTGGCATTGTCTAAGTGTAAGTTTACCTTTATGTCGATCAATAAAGTTCACAGCCCAATCGGGACCCGGCATTTTTCCATTAAAGATATATTCTTTTCCATTTTTTTGCAAATACTCGAATACGATGATCCTCAAATCCAGCTGCTTCAAAGGGCATCCAAATTCTGCGGAAGCGATTATTACATTTACAAGCTGGTCCTCTTCTTCTTTACTCAATCTCGTCGGTGAACCGATAGTTTCGCACGTCTTTTTAGTTGCTCTGTTTAAAATGGTTCTTCTCGGTATTTTAAACTGCGCTTCCGCTTGATAGGAACTCATTTTTTTTTCTAGAACTGCTTGTACGGCTTGTTGTAAAGTATTTTCATCGTAATTCCTCAAACACTTTGATCCTAACTTTGGTGTGTATTTCCGTGGCATTTTTAAATCTAAAATTAAAAATAATTTAATAAACATGTACAACATGTCACATAATTAACGCAAATCAAACTTTGTTAAGAATCGGCTACTGGTCTAAAATGTTCAAGCAACCATGACCTAATATCAATAGTTATGGAGATATGCAATATCAAAGTTTGCATTTTTCTTTCAATATTTCTGACTTATTTTTTGCAAAAAGTTGAACTATCATTACAGTAACTTAAATCGATTATGAAAAATTCATTTGCTTCAATACAACTTTAATAAAATGATAAAAACATTCAAAAATTGAAAAAAAAAATGTTTATAAGGTTTTTATCATTTTATTTAAGATTTATTGAAGCAAATGAATTTTTCGTAATCGTTATACGTAACTGTAATGATAGTTCAACTTTTTGCAAAAAATAAGTCAGAAATATTGAAAAAAAAATGCAAACTTTGATATTGCATATCTCCATAACTATTGATATTAGGTCATGGTTGCTAGAACATTTTAGACCAGTAGCCGATTCTTAAGAAAGTACTTTCAGGGTTTGCGTTAATTATGTGGCATGTTATATAACGCGCTTGGCGAATTTGGTATTCTATCCTTGCGTTACTTTATTTGTTCGGGTGTGGGGTACAAACTATGGATAAAAATGGATTTTTGATTAATTAATTTAAGGCCGTCTTTACAGAGCTCCTTCCAACCCTGGACAGACCTGTTTCTATTCAAGAAAGACAATCGAATTAGTAGCCGTGCGTACAGGACAAATTGTTTAGTTGTGTTGTCGTTTATATTCGTAAACACCAACACAACGAAACAATTTGCGTCGTACGCACGACTTAGATATACTATTCCGATTGTCTTTTTTAAATGGAAAGAGGTCTACCTCTGCTGGAGAACCAGAGAAGATCCTCCGTGAGTTGTTGTACGACTATCGCCACTTGTGTAGCTGCAGCTAGGGAATGCAATACGAGTCCCTAGGGATCGGGATCCCGAATACTTTTGTGTTTTTTTTTTGTTTATAGAGCTGAATAGCAATTAACGACAATGCCTTGCATTTTTATATCAGCAATTTTAATAAAACGTTCATTATTAATCATTGCATTAAAGTTTTTGTAGGCGTCAATCAGTCAATGTAGTAGAGTAAAAACTACTAACTAGTGTAGTTTTTATTACTATGTTAGGTTGATAAAATACAGCAAATATTATTCAAAGCTATTTTTTTTTTAAAGCTACTTACTAAGAACTCTATAGACATAACAATTAAACATACAAAACATAAAAAATGCTGATCAATCCCGATAATCTCGTCCGATTTTTCGGTTCGGAATTTATATTGCAAATTGCCTCGAGATCTCCCGGATCCCGATCTCGCAGGGTCGGGATTGCATTCCCTAGCTGCAGCTTCCTCTAGTGGAGAACCAGATCCCTTCCGAGCCACGTTTTATTTACCAGCCAGAATGCCCAAGGGCTCGGACTCGAGAAGAATAAAGACTTCTCTATGATGCCTGAATAGTGTCAAAACAAGGCAGAACATACCGAATCATATTTGTTCTGAAGCATAAAAATGTTTATAGTAACATTTCATAAGTGTATTGCAAACGCTGTGCTGTCATTTCCTTTCCTTAGAGTCTACGATACTCTGAGTACTCTACATGCGGCTAGATCACCTAATCCACAACGCACGTGCTTCAGCTTTATAATTTTAACACAGTTACAAATGACTTATTATAATAAACATCATGTGTTTTATATTTTAAATTAATTGAAAATATAAAAATTCTAAGCAAAAACCTTCTAGAGCATAATTGGGCTTGAATCCTCGGGTATTTGTGCAATTAAAAGACGCCTCTCGTGTGTGCGTTGTATTTTGATTGGTGGAAAATGCAAACATCTATGATTTTTTTTAACTATTAATTTTACTCCTAATCAAACAACTCTACCCTAACTGTATATTACTCACAAATGGAATCTAAATATTTTGGTGTTACATGTATTATTTTTAATGATTTACGATAACATTTTGACAACACTACACTAGGCAAAATTACCACAAACACGAATTTGCTTTCTAGTACTACGTTGCCTGGTGATTTTAAAGACATTTCAAACTCAAAAACTGTAAATATATTAACCCATTCTGAATGCTGATGTATCAAACAAAATCGTGGGAAAAATCATGATCTTACCTTTTAAACTTTCCTAGAAAATTATGAAGTTTGTGCGGTTTTCGTCTCGTCCCGTATAATATAATGTGTAACTGTATTCAGAAAAACTGTTTACTGTTATTTTTGACAGTAGCGATGGGTCCGCTCTGTACTAAGTACTACAATGTAGTACTACATTGTACTGAAGCGCACACTACATAGGCATAGAATTGCATGCCCTATACACTTGATAATGTTATACATTCCGCCGCGGTAGGTCGACGCCACAGAATACTACAATATATTTTTATATATTTAATGTATTGTATAATTTATTATATGTAAAGAATTGTAGCATTCCGCGGAAGGTCATAGAACAATCTCGTTCTATCGTTTTCATTGCCGTGTGGTTAGTTGTTCAATAACGATAGCGAAAATAAAAATAATAATTACAAATACGCTGCCGTATTGACATGTGCAAAGTCAATACGGCAGTATATTTGAAATTATGATTAAGTGTAGGGCAAGTGTTGAAATAAAGATGATCTTTTTAAAGTAGGTATATATAATATTATATTATAACGTGTATATATAATATATTTATTTATATATACATATAACATATTTATATAAAATCTTTAACTCGTGCAATGTAATATAAAACAACGCTTAAGCAGGAAATAAAAATAAACGCACAAAAGAGGTTTAAAAAATAGTATCCCATCATCGTATATAAACATGCTTTTCAAACATGCGAATAGTACCTACAATTCGAAAATCGTATTATTTTTTCTTTAACAGCGAAAATAAATAAAACATTTTATAAAATTATGTTTTAACACAGAATGCTAAAATAAACACACAATGTGCAATGAATAAAAAATGTTTATAAACTTAAATGTTTATGTATAGTCGCGTACGCAAAGATAAAAATTAATTAAAAATGTTTTGAAAACAGTATGTTATTAAAACATTTCACTTATGAATTTCAAAAATATTGAATAAATAGCGATAACGAAAATAAAAAAACAACTTAACTAACTAAAAAAAAAAAGTAAATATAATGTACTAAATACCAACAAACCGAACAATTTTACGATGTACATTTTCAATACGCGCCCGTCCTACAACGTACATACATATATGAACTGACCAGTTAGTACAAAACAGAAGAGTACACAGCTTCACAAAGGTGCCTTATAGACGTACCACTATACATGGCGTGCGAGGGAGGACGTCCCTGTCGCGTAACAGAAGTTGTCAGGGTGTAAATTTATTACACAATACATAATGTCCGGTGACCGGTGTCGTATTAAATACAGAAATTTGGTTGGGCAGCACTAAAGAAACCATGCAGTAATGGCGGCCGTTCTATCTGTCAAACTGTCAGATGGTAATATCGGTCCATTATTCGCTTTTTCAGCTTCGCAAAACTTTAACATTTCATTGGCAATTGTTTTTGCACCATCCCGGACTGTTTAGGATGTTTTGGACATAATAATTCAGTGTATATTGGTAATCAAGATGTCACAGCTCCCGACCAAATACAAAATTGAACTGAATGACAGGGCGAGGGGTTACCGCCGGATGCGGGTGGGGCGGGTTTTAGTTCGAAATCGCCGCACGCCAAGTTACGTTAGGCAAGCAATACATTAATACATTGAACTGATTGAACGCCTAGTATAATGTAGTGTGAAGTGAAGATCAGCTGGTGGGTACAGTTTGGTACATTTACTACATTGTAGTTTCAGTACAGGAGGGCACATTTGTGGATGTGTGCAAAATACACACTACAAACAGTACAAAATCAAATGAAGCGCACACTTTGTAGTCTTCAAATTGGTGAACGTGTGCGTATTGAAGTCTTCATTCTGAAATGAGGTTATTATCTTCGCTATTTGACAGTTGAATAAAACAAAAATTATTTGCAAGGGATCAGTGCTGCCAACCGAGCAAGCAGTTTAATTCCATAATGGATAATAACCAAATATTTTGTCTACATAATAACCAAATATTTTGTCTACACTTACTTAAAGTAGGTAAACATATACGTACTATAAATATAGACTAGTCCACATAAAAAAAGAGACAGAAATTATTTTCATAGCCACGTCTCTTTCTGACTGATACATTTAGTACTCAATAGAAGACAGCAGAAACTAGATGTCTCAGTTTTGTTTTTTATGACTAGTCTATATTTATAGTACGTCTATGGTTAAAATCGCTATGTTCCGCATTAGAATTTATTATTTGTGTTATGTGTGTATCGATCATGAAACTATTTCAATGGTGTAGTTATTCAATATTACTTAACAGAATTCTATACTACCGGACTTGTTTTTTTCTTTTCAGTTTTTATTTAAAGTTCACTTTTTACGCAGTCGGGTTTTTTGATTTTTTAAATTTACTTTTTTTATTTTAAAATGCTCTCTCATGGCTCTCTCCGAACACTACACTGTCTACTATCGGCCGCTACTCACACGCCTGCCGCAGAGCCGATCTAGGGTGCACGGCGGTCGGGGCAATATCGGCTTGTCTCTACACACATGCCTACCGCTCAGTGTTCGAATGTAGTGGAGATCGACCCTGCCGCAGGGCCGATCTAGGAAATTGCCCCAATCGCGCTACACACATCACAATTTAGGAGGCATCCCCATTTTTACACCCTAGGGTGTAAAAGTGGGGATGCCTAAGTGTAAAAGTAGGCCGCTTATAGGCCGCAACTCACACCTGCCTGCTGCTCAGTGTTCGAGTGTAGTGGAGATTGGCCCTGCCGCAGGGCCGATCTAGGGAGCACGGCGGTCGGGGCAATATCGGCTTGTGTCTACACATATGCCTGCCGCTCAGTGTTCGAGTGTAAGTGGAGATCGGCCCTGCCGCAGGGCCAATCTAAGAAATTGCCCTAATGGCGCTACACACATTTAGGAGGCATCCCCACTTTTACACCCTAGATCGGCCCTGCGGCAGAGTGTGAGTAGCGGCCTTTATCACCACAGAAGATGCTGAGTAGGAGTTTAATATTTTGTGTAGTAAATTTATTTTATTGGGTTAATTTACGCAACAATAGTCTTACGTTTTATGAGCATAACGATTATTGTCGTAAATCAAATGCACGATCTAAATGCTGTCTTTATTAGACCTCCATTTTGGTAACACTCATTGACACTCGTAAAATTGATGGCAACACTACAAAAATGTCACTCGTTTGGTAAAGTCGTGTGGATTGTTGTTTATTTCTGGTGTTTCTTATGTTTATATACAACTTTCACCGTAGACATACTATTGTAAGTGTTATAAAATAACGTATGTTGTATTGGACATGTACAAAAACATCTTATTTTTTGTCGCAAATGTGTTAAATCAAATGTCAGATACTTCCTTATAGCCTTAATTTTCGCATGTTTTCAAGGATGCAATTATAATATCGAAGGTAAAAGTGTTACGAAGCGTTCGTTCATCAAATGTATATTGTTAACTCACTTTGATCTTTACTATTTCAATCTTTAATCGTCAAAGTACAGAAGAAAGACTCGGCGGTATGGGGCACTGGCCTATATATGTAATTCTCATATCAGCGAAGACATTATCTTCGAACACGAATCTCGGCGGTTCAGACGATACTTGACCACCGTTTTGTAAAATAAAGTCAATAGTGGTAAATTACTGCTTATTATTATTTTCCAGGTATTGTTATAGGTTATGGTAGTAATACGCGCAAGTATTTTTCGACACAATTTTTTGTTGCGGCGTTTTATTTTAGGTAATAGTCTCATGCGTTTAAAATAAAGTAGATTCATTTTTTTTGTCTAAAGGTGTTAAAAAAGTAATTTTTGTTTAAATATTTTATTTGTAATCTTTCTTACACAAATATCTCACAGCAATGTACACGTCGAGGGGATGAAAACGCAATTTTCTTAACGTGACTTCTATCATTTTCAGATATTGTATTAAGAACAATGCTTACAAGGTACGGAACAACCCTCGGCTGCTAGGATGGGCGACTTGTCATCCGGGACGGAGTGGACGGGCGAGTTTGGCCGAGGCGCCCCGCCGCACAGCCCCCTGGGCCCCCTGCCCCGAGCCCTGGCGGACCAGGTGTACTCGCCCGCGCCCCGCCTCTCGGTCCCGGCTTCTCAGCGCGCCAAACCAAAGGATGGAAAGCCTCAATACAGGTACAACAAAACTAGTCTTTGTTCATTTTACCCATAATTCTAATCGTACTCGAATGTGTGCTATAAAAATGAGCAACATTTTTTTTTATATACAAATCAGTACAACTCTCGTCCCGATACATTCCAGCTACGCGAGCCTCATCCGACTGGCCATCAGCAATTGCCCCAAAGGAAAGATGACCCTCTCGGAGATTTACCAGTTCATCATCCAGACCTTTCCGTACTACCGAGACGCTAAAACGGGATGGAAGGTGAGACCTCGCTTCATCACTTTAAAATAATTGCTACAATATTAATAATATGCTTGAT
>JADDOH010005005.1:0-10266 GCA_016648135.1 Agrypnia vestita
TGATAATATATTAAGGCATTCGCTTTCACTCAGAAGGCTTTTGAGGAATTTCGCCAGCGAGTTGGCTCGTAATTGGACAGAGCATATATAATAAGCCGAGAACCTTAACCCTGACATGCAACTGAGCTAAGAACACCAAGGACGACGAATATTTTCGTCGCAGTTCTGGAAGCAATAAATATTGAGGACGTTTTATGAACTTTTATTAAAAGGTAACAGCTATTCCACCTACTTAAATGTGTGATGCTATCTAGGTTGTTGCGTAAATCGTGTACGCAAAAGAAAAGAAAAATAAATATTGTAATTTCAAATACGACTCGTGTTAGATGGATAATATTTTTTCAAAAATTAAATTTCGAAAACGAAAAAAACTCAAGACACATTATTAATTATTTTTATTTTATTTATTTATTAATCAACGCCCTTCAGAGCTTTTACAAACAATAAGGTAAAGTGTAAATTAAATTAATGAATACTTTTAACAATACATAGTGATTGCCCATGAAATACAAACAAAAAATATAATAATATAATGCGGAAAGCAAAACATAGCAGTAGCACAATACTAAAAGATAAATATAATATAAAGTAAAAACAAGTATATAAGCAAAAGCAGAAGCTTAAAGAAAGCATATAACTTAAGCATAAAAACTTAGGTATGTATTATTCTTAACATGTCTAAGTTTGTCTGTATACTAATCAAGTCTCTTTTTGTTTTGTTTAAAGTTTTTATTGTTTCTTATTGTTAACATGCCTACATTTTTCTGCTTACTAATTAGTCTCTTTTTCTCTTATTTAAATGTTTGTATTCTTTCGTGTTGTATTATTCTTAACATTCCTAAGTTTTTTCTGCTAGTAATTAAGTCTCTTTTTCTTTTATTTAAATTTTTATTCTTTCTTGTTATATTATTTTTAACATGCCTAAGTTTATTTATTTATTTTTTTTTTAATAAAAGAGAGATGCGAACACGGAATACGTGTCACATCAATATTCTTACTATTTTCAAACTAAGCTAAACGCTTGTGCTATGAAAATAGGTCTAACTTGCTAGTCTGGAGTGAGATTCGAACTCGCGACCTTTGGATCACGAGGCGAGTGTCCTAACCACAAGACCAACAAGCTACTAATTCATGACATATTTATCATTTTTAACATATTACTAAAAGTGGAGATCTGTAATTGGCCATTTATATTATATTAATGTTTTTACTATGCTTCTTCGTTGTGTTGTTTTATAATTTTATACAATAATACCGAAAAAATGATCCATTTCCAAAAGAAATTAGGAATAATATTTGAAGTTTTTTTTAATGAATCTGCAGAAAATCGTCTAGTAGAACGCATTGTGTTCTAGTTTTTTTTCTCAAGATTTTGTTGATAAAGTTGTTAAACAAAAAAATAAATAAACCTTGGGACGAAGAGGCGAATGTAAAGTTATAATGAAAGGCCACTTTGTAATTTTTGAGATCTTTATTAAAAAAATATATTTACATGCAAATTTACAAAATGAAAAAAGTACACATGCTCATGTCGCGAGCGCGGCATTGAACTCCTCGCAGCATTCAGCAGCGCGCCTCACCGGCGGCCTCAGTAGTGGCCGTACCCCAGGTCGTGGCCGTACCCCAGGCCGTACCCGGCGTGGCCCCCCGCGTACCCCACCTGGTTGGCGTAGCTTATCGCCGGCGCGTGGTATCCGTGGCCTCCCAAGTATGCGCCGCCGAGACCTCCTGGAACCACCATATTGCGATCATTATACAGTAAGGAAAGGTTATTCAAAAATATGGGCGAGGTTGCGACACATTCCGACCTATTCTGAAAATAACATTTTTTATTATTATTTTATACGCATCAAAAGGCCAATTACTGAAGTCGTTACATCTCAAAAATACCCAGGGTTCAGTGAATCACGTATCTTAATAAACTAATAAAAAAAATCTTAACAAATTACGTAAATATTGAGTAAATCACATAATAGGTATATCTTTATAAAGTATAAAGAATCTTTAAAAAAACTTATAAAAGAATTCTTCAATATGTTGACAGAAGAATTCTATTGTCCTCGATAAAGTCCAATGTGAAAGAAGCTATAATACGTAATGATTAACGTATTATGTAATATTCATAAAAATCTCTGTAACCTATGTATTCTATAATATTCATATAAAAAAATATATTTTTAAGAATAATGTTAAGAAAATAATTTATTTAAAGATATTAAGGGCAACTCGAAACGCGAAATTTATTGTGACCTCACCATTGAACCCGGAACCCTCGATGCGGGAAATCAGTGTCATACACACTGGGCTAGGAGGGCCGCCGGTTATTTTGGTGATTGCTGATCCAACACTCAAAAATAGGTGAGACGTATTTATAATGAATAATGGAAAAAAATAAATGTTTTTACAAAATAAGCAAGACGAAATAACGGACAGACAGACAGATAACGAAATTATTTTTATAGGGATGGGATAATAAATTATAAATTACGATAGTATATTTATATATAGGAATTATTCAAGGATGGGAGACAGGGAGTTAAAATAATAGAATCGGAGAAGCTATTAGTGCTTTATGTCCTTTTTATAATGCGATGATGAATAAAGAAATCCGAGTTAAGGTGATTGTCTGGTAATGCGAGCAAAATTCAGCGGCGGCGAGCACTTTTCTCATAGCTACTATTGCAGTCACATAGGAAAAGTTACAAAATTAAAATATATTCATCAGATTTCATAAGCTTTCACTACAATATGTCTTTTTCAAATGACAGTTACTAAATTATTTAATCGATTCATAAATTACCAACGTCGGTAGGTAAATTAATATCAACACGTGCGATAACATTTTCGGACTTTGATCTACTAAATCGTTGCTATAATCGAACGAAATGAGTCCGGAATATGTTCAAACATTATTAAATTAATAACGTGTAGTTAATTTGAAGACTTTGGGTAATCCAATTAGGTTTAGTGTAGCTAATGAACCCCGCGCTCAAAGGAACCACCTTCCTGCTTAAGGCTCTTTGATGTTAGGATAAGAATTACTAGTTTGCTATTTATAAAGTAAGACTGGCTGAAAACATACGTTTTTCTAAACAAAATTTAAAAATATATATATATATATTTCATACTACTGACATCATGGCATATTATTCTTAACCGATTGGCGAACATTTTCAAATATATTAAGGAAAATAATATCTGTAAATAATGTTTAAGAAATATATAATATCTATTTCTTAAACAACTAGTTGAAATAATATATATGTGTTTTAACTGGGTGCCTTAAATTTTTTAAGTTTTTTTACATTTTACACGGAAATTTTGTATTTTTCGTGGTACTCTTACAAAGAAAATGTAATTTTATGACAGGAATCAAATACATTGTATGAGAAAAATGAGTTGTAAATATCCAGGCATCTAAAAAAGATTAAATAAACTCGATATTTAAATACACATATTATTATAACATAATAGAAAAAATTCATGTCGTAAAAAACAATATGTATTTCCAATATTAAAAAAAAACTTCAAATACAGCCCAATTTTACAAGATTCAAAGTGTTACGAAGCAATTTTCACGTTAAAAAATACAAATTCTCTTGCTATTTGCGAATAGTTGCGAAATCTACATTCCAACTTGTTGAAAATTATTCTAAAAAAGGTGATAAAAAAATGAACAAATAATGACAGTGTCAAAAGTTATTATAAAAGTATATATGATTCTTCTATTATGTATAAGAATCAACAATGCTTAAGTGTTAAAGATCCAAAAATGCTGTTTGAGAAAGACGAGATAGAAACATGTAGGTTCATTTCTAATCTCGGTAAACAGATCTAGACAGAAACAGCAGTCAGTTGTAGAATGTCTGTCATGTTCCAGGCGATTTTGGAAGACATCTGTTGTAGCGTATCAGAATACACGTCAGGTCAATAGACGTTAGAAACTAAGTTGTTTAATGCAATATTCCAAACTACCAACTTCTGAGACTGGCCGGAAATAGTGTAAATTCAACACTGAAACCCCGTTTAAAGCCATTGTCAGTAATGGTAAGTTTCGTGGGATTGCAAATTTTCATCGAGATTCAATTATTCATAACTAACAGAAAGCAATCGCTGCATTCATAAATAAATTTGGAATGAATCTCAAATGATTGCTCGTTGCGGGTGTAATAGCATTCTACGATCGATATAATGTAATATCGGGGATTGTTTCCTAAAAACATATTTTCAGCATTGATAAAATAATTTATCAACAAAAAAAATAATGTTTTACTCTACGACCTAACTAAAGGGGTTGTTTTACCCTACGAGAGTAAAATTGGTTGATTTTTTTTACATATTTAATAAAGAAATTATATATTTGACTTGTAGATATTTCATTTCTAAATAAGTAGGTACATGAACTTCTTTTCTATCTCCTACTAACATGTTCGGGGAAAGCTGCATTTCAATCATGGAGGAGGAGTTGTAAGGAAATAGACTTAACGCTGCCATTTTATGTTTTTTTTTTCATATTTTTAAATTAAATAAATGTTTATATGTATCTTTATAAGTATCGATAAAAATAATTATAATTATTCACCTCCTTCTAAAAGATATCAAATTTACACCTAAATTTAAATCTCCTTTCGTGGAACCCCTTGACCAATTACAAACAAATTATTAATCAGAATCTTAAAATTTAATTAAAAATTCATTCTTTTCTCATTCTTTTATCGTTCAGGCGGTAACATAAAGTTTTTAATAATAAACTCAACATCAAACAATAAATTTTGATCATTAACACCACAAACTATAGAAGATGATTTGTCGAAAATAATGCGGATCATAATCTCCAATGTGTATCAAAAGTTTTTTACTGTATTCATAAATGTATCGTGATTTTCCTTTTGAAAAAATATATGCGTGCACGACATCAGATAATTACGTTTTTTTCCACATTCTTTGTAATCTGACTGATGGGAATGAGAGCAATATCCATATTACAGACAGTTAACGAACGATTTTATTATATTTGCATAAAACATACGCACTTGCGTATAAAATAATGCATACCAGCTATCAAAGTAATTTTATTTTTGGTATTAATTTTTGAAACCATGTTTAATGGTTACATATTATTACAACTTCACCTGGTTAGGTACATATTAGTATTCTTGGAAAAATTGGAACATAGGTACTCAAAATATTCCAGATATATAAAAACTGGTCTAAAAATGAGCTATAAATTGTAATGATTTTCAGGCATATCAAACATAATATTTTCAAATATAATTCTCCGTTGATCGCCAAAAATATACTATAAATATATACTAGGGCTTAGCAAAAATGCGAACCAATGTTCAGTCATTTTTGACGGGTTGCAGTTGGTTCTAGTATAAATGTTAATAATCGGAAGAACGTCATATACATATAAAAATAATATTGCTATAAAAACTTCAAGATATTTCATACCAACGGCGACATCTATACTAGTTTATGGGAATGGCAAATTTTAACCACAGAGGGCGGTAATAAAATGCAACTCAAATATGGAACGAGTTGTGCAATGTTTACATACATACAACTTCTAAAAATTTGATATGGTTGTCTATCATGGGTGGAATTGTGAAATTTGTTGAATGAACATTGTGTAAATTTATCACTTAAACCAGCCATACGATAGGTCTTTAGCCCTAACACCCAAAAATACTTCCATACCTGCTTTCACATATAAAATAGATTTTTCTCTTTGAGACATCTATAATATATATATTATTACAACATTTGGAGATATATATATAGACACATACAACATCTGATAATCATTATTTTATATTTAATCTTGTACATTTAATAAACCTTTATTTTCACGTATTAATAACTTATACAAATTGTGATATTATTCAAAAAATATCTAAGCAAACTATTATTTCGATCGCTCTATTTAATCATTCTAATACATTCTTCGAATTCAAATATCACAATATCCAAACCTTCTTATCTTCTATAGCGTGCATCTGCAATATGTACATTTTATATATCTAATTTTGGAATCACTCAAAAGGAATGGCTAAGTGCTTTTACGTACATTGAAGTCTTATCCCCAACGTTTCGTTAACCTGTGTTCAGTAATGTACCCAGTCGGTGCTCACACCGGATAACATCGAGTTCGGAATCGGATATTAGGATCTTAAAACTGGAAGAAAGCTCCAGGTCTAGATAATCCAGACCATAAAGTAGACGATAAATTCTCACAATCACCATCTAGTCTGGTCGACCATAGCTGTTGCAGGAACTAATAGTATTTTTTACATGTATCTATTTCTTTTGTGTGTTTCTATTTCTTATTCACATTTTTATATTATTTTTCGCTATTAAAAGCCGCGAGGCCTATATTGGGTAGCCGTTCATATTATAGTAAGCAAAACTGTTAGATTCATAATTTTCTGCTCTTAGAAACAAATCGTGTCATACAGTGATGCATTTTTAATTTCGAAAAATATGCAGTTGAATGAAATTGATGTGACGCGAGACAATGAATGAACGATGAATTTTTTAAATAAAATATAAAATATTTAATTTCCTTGTTCAATAATAACTTTTTACTCCTTTTCTGTTAACTCGTAGCTTCTGCAGTTTGTTGTCTTCCAGAAAAACTTTGGATCGATTTTTAACCCTTTTCCCGTGATCCAATCGAGCTGAAACTTTGCAGGCAGACTCGTGGCGACAATTTAAGTGATCTAACAAATTTTTGTTTAAAAAAAATAATAATTATGGTTTAATATTGGATTTTTCGAAATTTTAATGGTTTTTTCAAATTGGAATCATTACAAATGATTAATGACCACGACGCGTGCAGTAGGCACGAAACCTGATTAAGTGAGAAAGGGAGTATAATAAAAACTTAGTTTTAATGGGTTAGTTTTTTCATTAGTGAACTTCCTATGATATCTACTTAAAAATCCTTTGTCGTTTAAAAATTGTATTAAAAGCCCTTAAATATATTACATACTATTTTTTGGATTAATTCTATCCAACGGTTTTTTTTTTGATCAAAATAATTTCTACAATATTTCAGGTACAAAGATAAATATTTAAATGAGAATACTGTATCCGTTACGTATTTTTTTTAAACTGGGCATCCAATTACTGTGAAGAAATACATTAAAAAACATCCACTCATAAAACCATGTAGATGTTTGTAACTTTACGGGAATCGAACCCGGAACCCCCAAATGAGAAGCCAGCGACATGCCCGCTGGGCCACGAGGGCTGCACGTGTAACTAAAAATATATTACTATATATTTAAGAAAATTAATGGATTATTCGTGGAAAATCCTATTTAGAACTTTGAAAGCACTTATGCCCGGAGCATATAAAATGTGAGAGGTATCTTTAACTAATTGCATGAAATATTAATAAGTCTCTCAGGGCTCTTACCATATCCGGCGTGTCCGCCGTAATATCCAGCGTACCCGAGACCGCCACCATAGCCGTGACCACCACCGTAGCCGAGTCCGCCACCGTAGCCGTGACCCAAACCATGGCTAGTGGCGTAGCTTACTTTAGAGACCGCCACGGGTGATATGATTCCGTGACCTGCAAATTACAATATTTTCGTTAAAAAAGGGTCGAGTATTTTCCTTAAAATAAAATAAAAAACAATTTATTATTGAGTATGCCAATTCATTTGTTGCATTCAACATGATAACATTATTATTTAACAGTTAAAAAATGTAACTTCATACACAATTAGCTAAAAATTGCGTGCAGCAGAAAATGGCTAAATTCTCTATACAATAAATAACTTCTTACGGCACTACTGAAGACCGGCTAATCCAACGTCCTCTAGAACAGTATTAAGCTGCCACTCTATGGGTTACTTTGAAATAAAACTGTGATGTCATCATTATAGGTATTTATAAACTGTATTATTGATTGATTTTCTGTTAACGTGGTAGAAATTATTCACTATGATCTTTAAATTGGGTAAAAATCATTAGGTAGATTCCTGAATGTTCAGTAGGCTAATCAGTGCATGTTTGTCTCTGACAAGATTTAAACGAATGTGATCAATATTGGTGAAAGTTTAACAATACTATGTTTTGGGTGTATAGTGTTGTGAATATAGTAGTGTAGTGTTGGTCCTGAAACCGGTAGACCTTAAATATGGTAGTGGTTTTTACTAAGTTAACTAACATTCTGTTATAAAAATAATTAACCATGCTTGTACGTAAAATTTATTATAATTTTATATTTTACTAATCAAGTTTCGAGAGTAACAGAATATCTCACCAATAGATGAATTATTTTTTTAAACTATTTAAATATTTAAGGATTAATAAACAATCGGGTACGTCTCGAAACCGGTAGACCTTAAATCTGGTAGTGGTTTTTACTAAGTTAACTAACATTCTGCTATAAAAATCATTAAACATGCTTGTACGTAAAATTTATTATAATTTTATATTTTACTACTCAAGTTTCGAGAGTAACAGAATATCTCACCAATAGGTGAATTATTTTTTGAAACTATTCAAATATTTAAGGATATTTAAAAAATAATAATTGTATAATAGTTAAATATTTCACTTGTCGATGAGAGATTCTGTTAATCTTGAAACATGAGTAGTAAAATATAAAATTATTATTTAACTCACATAGAGGTTGCATAATTTTGTTTTTCACATAAATGAATACAATTTAATGAAAAGAATATTACAATTTATTTTGTGATATTTTCATACAGAATATTAACAGACAAGAGTGCCATGATCTCAAGTACCTTTATAATATTTTCAGCCTTCCAAGCTTTGATTTGTGGGACTAAGATTAGTAGACATCCAGGCTATATACTCGTGTATGCATAGAGAGAGATGTATAAATTTAACGAAATTCTTAGCTACGTTTCATAGATTTGTCATGAAATAAATGCGTTCCCAGTTAAATCATCAAATTGTCTCAGAAAGGGGGGATCTTGCAGGGGCGTAGAGTGAGCACATTGAAGCATGACATTATATTCAGATATCAAAAATATTCTTTCAGATAAATACTTCGTTTCGATATTTTTTCCAAATAATGCTTAAAAAGTTTCCTTCAATATATTCATATGCACGCGCCTGCTATCTAGTGATAGGGAATAGGATGATTGAAGTAAGTTTTGAAAAACCATCGGTTAAGATCGAAATACTCGTATTCAGAAGAATTAGATTTATGCAACCAAATATCTAAGTAAGCTCCATGTCCGCCCTACTTGGTGAACTGTCTCAACGCAGGCTTTTTACCAGACATACGAGTTGTACCTATAATTCTAATAAGTTCTACTAGCTATACTAGGTGTACCAGATGTTCTAAGTGTACGAGTTGTACTCATTGTACCCGTTGTACCTGTTGTACAAATCGTTCCAGTGGCTCTGTTTGTACCATCCTACGAGAAATACGAGGTTAAGCCATTGTACCATTTTTGGATGTTATACTAGTGTACCACTTGTGGCAGTTGTATCAGTTGCATCAACTGTATCAGTGTTATCAGTTGTATCAGTAGTATAGATTGTACAGGTTGTGCCAGGAGTATCGGTTATATCAGTTGTATCCGGAGCGAAAATGGACGGACTCACCATATCCTGTCTGCTATATGCAGACGATGCAGTATTAGTGGCTAACAGTGAAGCTGATCTGCAGTGCTTGGTATCCAGGATGTCCGATGTATGCATGCAGAGTGAACTTTTGATGAATGTCAGCAAATCGAAAGTGATGGTATTCGAGAGAGACGAAAGAGTGACTAAGTGTGATGTAATTATAAACAACGAATGCTTAGAACAAGTGAACGAGTTTGTGTATTTGGGAAGTATGTTTAGTAGAGACGGCAAGGCTGAGAATGATATCGAAAGGAGAGTAACTGCGGGAAACAAAGTTGAATGGTGGTCACTTAATGTCAATATGGCCATAAGAATCTTCAAAAGAAGCCACTATCGGTACATAATTGTGCGTTTCTAGTGCCAACCCTTATGTATGGAAAGGTAGCCCTGGATTGGCAAACAGACGAATGAACGTCCAACGTGTCAATTTCGGTTGAATATGCGGTCACTAAGACTGCTTGTGTCTGGAAAATCACGTTGTCGATAGAGTGAGGAATGACAAATTAGAATGTGAATAATGCAATGCTGGGCTGTAGTGTGGTAACTTATAATAGAAAGGAGTGCTGAGATGGTTTGGTCATGTGCTCTATGAACGAGAAAGGATGGTTAAGAAATATCATGCTGCGATGTTTGAAGGCAACAGGA
>JADDOH010005006.1:0-107027 GCA_016648135.1 Agrypnia vestita
GATCTGCAGGATGTCGGTAAAGGTAAGGAGAATAGTAAAGAGGGTGGGAAGTCATGAAGATCACGATCCTCATGAAGGATAGACTTCTATGATGAATTAATTATAGGTTTTTCCACCTAAGCCATGTTTCCTGTATTTGAACGTAGTTAGTTTAATACATTACCTGTCGATGAGAGGTTCTGTCACCCTCGAAACTTGAATAGTTATATAACATATAATTAAATTCAAATAGAGTAAACATTGTTTCATTCCACCCATTTAAAAGATTATCATGAGTAATCTTTACACAGCTAGCGTCGATTCCGTCAATAATATAAAACTCATTACCTATTCTTAATGTACTGGCAACTATTTTGTCTTCGATATCATAATAATTATATTTAATTGTTATATATCAGGATTACCTATTAATAAGCTGAATATTAAAAATAAAATTAATAAAGAGATGCAAATTGAAAATATAAGAGCACATCTTTCTTTATTACTTGTAAATTTGACGTGCATGTTGTTCCAGTATTGTTAAAACTCGGCCAGTTATCTAGTTTTTCGTCTAGTGATTAAATCGGAGTTTAGAGCCTTAAAAATAATATCAGAATAATAACAGTTTATTCTAAACAGTTATAACAATTTAGTAATCTGGTATTGTTTATTGTCTATGGTCGGTGGTTCGAGCTCCATTCCAGGACACAAGCAAGATAGTCCTATTTTCATTGCACAAGCGTTAAGCTTTGTTTCAAAAAAGTAAGAATTTTGATGCGATTGTATTCCGTATTTTTTTAACTTAACCAAAAATGCTACAATTTTATGGACGAAACTTATATATTATTTAATGTAAAATTAAAATAGCTACTAACATTGAGTAAAAATTTGTTTGATTAATTGTTAATAAATTGAACCAAATATTTTTTTATTTCATTTTGAACAAATATCCGGGGTACAAAGTAACTCTAAGAGTAATAATTTATTAAAGTGTCGTGATATTATTTCGTCCGTCCCCTTGAAGCGAAGGTGATAATAATCTTAATCAATAATCATACCAATCAAATAATTCAAATAACACAAATTAAACAATTAACTAGTCAATAAAAATTGTCTGATCTTGCCAAATCAGATTAGGTGAAACGAAAAATTAGATTGCACACCGACCGATATGTAAATTTAATTACCGATAAACTTGTTTCTACTAAATCATACATTATTTATATTGCAATAGACGTAAGTGTCCCAGCCGTGTTTGATTGAAAAGAATGACCAATTAAAGTGTTTGGTTTATTCCCAAATTTATCTTGACGTATTTTTTTCAAAGATATAATTAATTTTACAATTCAAAAACCATTCATCGAATACAAAAAGTTTATTTGATTTTATTGAGGCTTATAAGTAGTATAACTTCATATCCTTGATTTTTTTGATCAACGCAGATTATCCAGGAGTAAAAAAAAATATTAATTAAGTGATGAAAAAAATGTTGAAATATTTTTATGATTTATTTAATTTTTACATGTACAAGGAGTCTCATAGCCAGTAGCAACAACTTTACAGGTGGATTCCTGTCTTGATAATGGGTCGAAAATTTTCAAGCAAGCATAACCTAAATCAATATTTATGGAAATATGCATTATCAATGTTTGCATTTCTTAGAATATTTTTAAAAAATCTTGTGAAAAATCTATTTTAAATTTTTGCAAGGTTATTTTCATTTTATTTGACTTGTATTAAAGCGAATGAATATTTCATAATTAATATGCAAACTTTGATATTGTAAGGCAGGAATCCGCCTGTAAAATTTTTGCTACTAGCTATAAGACACCCTGTATATAATATGTATCTTAAGGGTCCACAAACAATAAACCGTAAAAATTTTAATATATCAATTGATATACTTCGTTGTAAATTATCTCAGAAAAATATATACTTAACAACTGACTGGTTAGTGATATAGTAAATTTTTATTCTCGTGAAAATATGTACAGGTAATAGTTATGAAGATGACCTGCAGTACTGTAGGTACTATATTTCATTGAGAGAAATATCAAAATCATCGTTAAACATAATTTAGTGTTGTGAGTATATTTTTTTTGTAAATTAATCGAAGCTCGTTATTTTGTAGTTAATTTGATTTGTTTAATAATAATATTATTAAAATAAAATTACCCGCTACCCATATATTGCTTCCGGTATGTTCACGGAGAGGGACGAGCTTCCAGCTTTGCCCTTATAAGATCCAGGGTGGCAGGAATGAGGGAAAGGATAAACAGCTCCGAGAATATCCTCATCCTGGAAGCCCGCCTTAGTCCAGTCTCCAGCATCGATGCATTTTTGAGAAAGATACCGGTTCTTCACAATCAACATGACACAGGTCGCTAAAGGCGTTCGTCTAATATATCTATATCACTATTACTATTACCGCTCATTATCTCTTTATATATCTTATGTTATATTTGCTTATATTATAATTCAAGTGTATGGAATGTGTAGAACTGCACTAACTTCCCCGTATACTTGAATAATTTTTTATTAATAGACTTACCGTTACCTATACTCTACTTCCTCTTTGACACATCCGAAAGTATATGACCAACACCGGATCAACATCAAACTAATATTTACCGAATAACTCAAAGAAAACCCGACAGATCGTTTCTTACGAGACCTATTGTTTAAGATTTCATTACGTTTGATCCACGGGGGGGTCTGTAGATAGGAACCCCTAAATATCTGTGACATGAATTAACAAGGCATTAGAATTGATTATAGCAAACAATAAGCAAAGGTTGCCGACTGGAGTATTCATTTTTAATAACCCTGCTCGCATGTAAACTTTTAAGTGATACATTAACACACAATATAGAAAAAGACACCTGTTGATTACTATCTTTTTTTTACAATTTGTAATCTTTAACATATGCAGAGGTAGGTATCTCTATTATCCATTATTTATATTACTTAAATTGAAACCTTAACTGAGTGTTATCAGTATATATTATCTATATTTTTGTTCAAATTTTGTGTTGAATAATAAGAAGTTAGTATAAAAGTCATTTAGAAGTAGATACTTTGTACTAGTAATAAGCTAAATTGTGAATATGACATATTGTATTGGTACCTACTCGAGATACATATAATTGATGGATATTTAGTTTCTAGTGAACTAGTGATTGCTCGCTAAATTATGTAAGCGGTTTCCAATCATGGTAACAATCGAACCTATATCTTTCAATCACGGTTAGAATCGCGGTTAAAATAACGGTTAGTTACGATAGATTATATCTATTAAAAGACTTGATATAAATTTTATAAAATGTTTACGAGAGCTCATAAACAACATTTTTTTAGTTGTCTGTAAAAGGAGCAAATCTCTAAGTAAAAAAATATTGTCAGTCAAAAATCTTTAAATTCATCAAATAAATGTATGTACATTAAAAATACAGTTATGAATATTGGGCGTTATAAAGCCAAACAAGATACCAAACACCTTAAAAAATTAACGGAATCCTAGAAATATGGTAAGCAATAAAAAAATTCCAACAAAGTGTATTTTGTATATTAAATTAATACACGACAACTTAAATAATTATATTTAAACGTCATAATTATTCTGCTTGCTTCTGAAAATAAAAAGTAATTATATATTCCGTTGTCATAGTCAGACAATTTGTTTATTTATTTGTTTATTTGCTTATTTTATTGTTTATTTACATTTGTTAACACAAATTACTAATAATTGCCACACTAGGTAAAAACCTGTTCGGTGGCAGTTATTCTCATATGATATTTATGTAAAAGGTATTAACAAATGACAATTAAAGAAAGTATAAGCCTAAGAATGAAAGTAGGTCAATAATAATAAAGTAAATCATAGGAATACCTAAATCTAAAAGAAAAGAAAATATACATACAAAATTATGATAAGAATTTGAGTAAATACAAAAATAAATATTATATTAAAGTATACTTTAAATTATATGAATAAGTTTTTGCCAATTCAGAGGTGAAGGACGGATCACTTCTTCAGCATACCTTCTACCTGATATTTTTATAAACTTAGTAATACGATGTTTAAAAGGTTTGTGTAGAATTATTTCTTTAGTTCATTGTAACTTGTTAAAAATAAGCGGGGCAGTGAATTTAAACTGTCTTTGCCCAAAAGACGTTTTCCTTTTAGGTACCTCGAAATTAATTGTATTTGCCGGCCTTGTAACCCGTGTTTGTTGTGTACGATTAAAATTTACCTTGTCCTTGTGGAATTTTACAAGTATGGTTTTAAGGTATAATTATCTCGGGTCAAGAACGTTAAACATTCCAAACAAATCATCCAAACAATAATTAGATTCGTCCATTCGCGAGGAGACATTAATGTCGTGGGTCTAATTTATCTGGTCGTCTGTAATCGTGGTGATATCCGATGTCTTCTTCGTTTGAGTAAAGTACGTTTTATGCAATCCTTAAAATAATTTCCTTTGTCTAATGGAATCACAATAACTTGTTTTAAAACAATAAAATAAGGAGGCTATTCATCGCAATACAATGGTGACAAAACATGACCATCGACTTGGTCATGTTTCATTTTACAGAGGCACATACATTTTATATTATTATTTATCATTGTCTTACAATTTACATCTTATGTGAGTGCCCTTTGCTTATGAGATATTTTACTGCACACTGCATAGAGGAAATTTGCTGTAGGTACCCACTCGTATAAGCTACTGGATATTGTGTACGATTCTCCGCGATGAATGCCGCTTAAATTAATATAGTAAATAATTGCGTAACTATCCCCACTGGAACGAGCCTATAACCTGTAACGTTTTGTTAACTTCTCTATGCACTTGTTAAATTATTATTGTGTAATGTGTTGTAATGTTTTGTGGATAAAATTAATTAATGTTAATTTTCGTTCCTTTTTTATCAAATATATGTACACACTCATGTATGTCGTAAATGTAAATAATATGTTAACATTTCATATGCATGTATATAATGTACTTTTTATATGTAAAATGGATTCTTTTTTTTTTTTAGCGAAATTTAAAATAAATTAAATTTTAATAAATATTATTATTAAGTTCTACGGGTTAAGTATTTTTATGTGTTACAACTGTTTCGGCTTGTAAGGCCATTATCAAACAGTTGATATACCACGTACAAACGACTTATTTATAAAATTTTAAGTTACCCCTTCCCCTTTAGAGTAATTAGATATTTGTGGTGAAGCCCTGTAGTAATGTTCGTTTTTTCCCGGGCACTTATCATTAAAGGTGCCTCGCTTAACGCTATGCTTAATTATCAAAATTCCCCGTTTTCTGTAAGTGTTATTTATAAATATTATTTTAATTTGTGTCCTTGATTGTTGGTTTTTTAAAGATATTTAGAAGTGGAGAGAAGATCATTTTTTGTTAATTATTTAAAAGTTTAATAATATTTGGATCCTTTTTATATTTATTTATTTCTAGTTGCTCAAGTAAATTCATCCTAAAATCTTTTGTTTCTATATGTAAAGGTTTTGGTTCGTTAACACCTTAAATTAAAATAATATAACCACTGACTTATTTTTTGTATATAAAAAATTGAAACTACAGTGATAGAATATATCTAAGTAGATATTATAATATATATAGTATATTATTATATTACTATATTAGAGATATGTATATTATATATGTATATATGTATATATATATATGTGTAGTATAATATCTATATATAGTAGATATATATATATATAATATTATATATAATTATATATTATTATATATATATTACATACTTATTTTTATGGTGTAGTTACAATACGATACTGGCACCAGGTGGCCATCAACCTTGCCAAGAATAAAATATAATAATATTTATTTGCGATGTGTTTATTTTTAGCCTGAGCATTTCCGGTAGGTTCCAGAACATTTATTTTATTATTCTTCAGGGAATCCAGTCCAACGGGAAGCGGGGCGGTGCGCATCTCACATGAAGCGCGGCTCTCAACAATGGACACGCGCCTGATTTCATAGCTGAGATAAAACAATGGTTGATTAGCCGATCGTTTCAACCCTCTGGTAAGACTATTTTCGTAACGGTAAAGTGATTACCGGAAGTCACCTGGGAGGCTTTTTATACGCCTTGATAACACCGACGCGCAGGTGACGAATTTCAAAGAAATTAATGCTTTCTTCCGACTCGCGCCATATTTCCGGTCGTGCGTTGACGCGTGATCATAATGCTGCACGTGTATTAAAATAATTAAATCGTTAGCCAGTCGCGTGTCATTTGACATAATTTTGAATTATTACTATGCATACAATACTTTCATTTTTAGCCTCCTTAAAACTGATAAAAATATATTATATTATAAACCACAAAAACTTTAAATTACTGAATTAAACTATAGTATTACGTTGTAATGAGGCGTAAAAGAATCACGCACTCGTGTCAAGTGACAGTTGTTTGAAATGATCACAATACTACCGAAGATTCCAGAACGGCCTAGCATAATCTACGAGAAACATCTACAAAAGTCTGGAAGTCACGAGGAAGTTCTCGTAAACACTGGAAACGTCTGGAAATTTCGAAATCAGCATGAGCCAATATAAATATAACCGCACCTAGCATAGGGAGTAAAAGTGAGTTGTTGTTTTTGGGCGTGTTTGGCAGCGCACGGAAGCGAAGGTAGCCGTGAGTTGCGAGTTGCCAGGGCGACCAAACGAACGGTAATACGACAGCGAAGACTCTGGAAAGTTCTTACGTAGCGAAATAAACCGAAGCGAAATGTACGTGCGGAAACTGGATGGAATGTTCTAGTGTTAAAGCAATTATTAAGTGCCTATTTACGAGTGATAAATTTACGAAATAGTTTAATTTAAATGATAACGTTAAGATAAATAGTGTTAAGTGACCTTGTACGTTTGATTAATCAATTAATCGGTAATTAATAAATCCTGTATTAAATTCCAGCGTTTTCATTAATTCCTCCTGCAGCCACGACACGTGACAATATGTATATTACCGAGAACAAATGTGTGAACAGGTATTTCATATACAGGTCTCTCCTAGTTAGTACCAAAGCCTTCGGGGGGCCCATCTTCATTCAATTTTAAATAAAAAATATTCTTTAACCTTTTGGTGAAAGAAGTATCGAAAGTTATGGAGATAAGTGACATCATATTTGATTTTTATCAATGTTTCTGACTTATTTTCCGCAAAACCTTTATCTATATATAGTATCACCGTATCACGGTAGTAACTTATATGGAATATTAAAAATTCGTTCGCTTTGATAGAAGTCAAATAAAATTACCAAAAACCTAACAAAAAATATTTTTCTAAAACTTCTTTAACAATTTAAATAATTTTATTTGACTTTATTTAGTACCTACGAAGTTCCTGAATTATAAAAACATTTATTCATCCGGCAATTCGTGATGTACGCAGCATTAGGTATTAAAATAAGTTTTATTAAACATGTGTTAATATATTAGCATATATTATAGAAGTCTCACACAGACGAAGGTATGAATATGAGAAACGTGTGTGGAAGTATTTTTACACGATGGCCCAGGGTTTACAACCTGTATGAGCTAACTTAAGTGATTACAATGCAACTTTCACCAATTTCATCGTAAGAACATCTACACATTATCATTTTTTTTAAGTTCTATATATGTTCAAATCTGAGAATCTTTCGTTTATTTGAATGGACTATGCTAGAAACATCTGTAGTATTTTCTCTAGAACTAGTTAGTCATACATAGATCTATCTTTAAAATGTATATCTTAATAATATATATTTAATGTGTCTCAATAAGTTTGAAAAAGTAAATTTCGGTATAGATTTTCTGCATTATTAAGTAATTTTCCCAAAAATTTTATTAAATTATATTACATTACACTTCTCATTTTCCTTGAAGTAATGTAAAATGAAATGATCTAAATTATTTTAAACGTACATTTTTAAAACTCTCGTGGTTTTCAAAAAGTAACCTGTATCTTTGTCTACGAGGATTCGAAGCATCAAAAAAATAAAAAATATGTCGGCATAACTATGATGCTTGTACCCACTCCAATTTCGCCTCAGTGAACAGCAGTGAATAATGGTGCGTGTCTCCATTAGAAAGGTTAACCTGACTTTAAATATAATAGTTAAAATTAATATACTAAAATAAATTTTTGACAGCCGTTTAATTTGAGATAAATATTCAGTTTTCATGGAGCTTTCTTGGTTTTTATAACACGTTTCACTACAATAGGACGATGATTGAGGGGGCTACGCTTTGTTGACATTTCTTTGTGCTGGAGATGGATAATAGTCGCCTGAAACTCTTACAAGGACAGAACGGATACTCATTGTCCTTCATTCGTCACTTTGAAATCATTTGTTTATCTGTTATAACAATATTTTAAAATATGAATTATTATGAAAAAAAGTTTAGTTAGCTCTTCTATGATTATTATAATTCAATATCTACAAATTAAATATCTTTAATTTTTATAATTATTGTTTTAATAAGCGATTAATTATATTATTTACTTCTTAAATACTTGTAATTACCTAAAATTATTACTTAAAAATAATCCAATTAACATTCAATTAAATATACGCTGCCAAAATTAATGTCTAACTTCTCATCTCCCGCACCTATGTACAGGTATATGTATATACCTTTATAGAATTTAATATACTTATAATGTATGTAATATATATAATATTTTGTATATTTTCTTTGGGATTTAAAAAATAAATAAATAAATTATAAATAAACAAGGTTATGCCGATTATAATATCCGATCTTGGTTCTAATTATATCACATCAATATTTTATATTCCTTTCTTATTAGTCAAACAATAATTAAAATTATTTTTTCCTTGGGAATAAAGATAATTTATTTAACGCAATAACTATAAATCCAGCCCTAAATTTACTGATTATTTTTTATTTCAAGCATTTAATCATGTAACTTTCTATGCACTGTAATTTGAGTAATTTTATGCTTATTAAACTCGTTTTTTGTGTATCTTTTTTAACATATTTTTAATTTATAATATTACACATAATTGTTTGAAAATAATTTAGTGTAAAAAAGAAGTATGAAATGCGTACTTTTCACCAGACAATATATATTGTGTACTATCTGTGACTTGTCATTTGAGATTCACTCGTAATTTTAAAATACACCATTTTTCAATTTTCAAGATTGATTAATTAATTAACAGAAATTATATTAACAGAGGTTAACATAGATCATGTCAATATTAACAGAGATCTGTCATTACACTTTAATCGTCGAGCTACTTCTTTATCTGCTTTGTCTAACTTATTCTGTGTTTTTTTCTTTCATTTTTCGACGTTTGTTTACTACTTGCACTTTTACATACCCTTCAAACAATCAATTTCATTAAATGATCTTCAAAATTTTCTAAATTTTAATTATTTTAAAAATTTTAAACCTAACCAATATTTTTAGGTCTTTTAAACTAATATTATTTAATCGAGATTGACTTCAGGCTGAGGAGGACGGTTTTGCCAAGGAGGTAACGGTGTGTCTTCTGGCAATCACTTAATTGATAGGGGGCTATGTTAAATGCCTTATCAGCACCGGAGGAGCCACTAAGGGTATATTTTTTATACTCAAAAAGGTCCTTGGAGCGCGCGATACTGTTTACACGTATCGATCCCTTAACTCTTTCACTACCTGGGACCAACTGCTCACGAACAATTAGAGATTTTAGAAATTCTTTCCCAATAATTTAATACTTATCATCACTTATTCATCACTGAAGGAGTATGACCATAATCATCGTCATAGCTTTGTAGCTTCGAGAAGCTTTGGCCACCACAAAAATATCGTATGAATTCCTTTTAAATTTTTTAACTTTCCAAAAAGTCACAAAAAACTCTCATTAGAGTGATTAGCACACGAGAGTCGTAGGATTTTAAAAAATCCAATATTTTAAGCATTGTACAACTCTTAATGGTCGCGATGTTAATAGTAATGACAAGATTTTTCTCAAAACAAAAATTCCTTCTCAAACACCTGTAATTTCTAAAATTTGACAAATATCGGAGTCCAAAACTAATTTGAACTGATTAATTAATTAACAATGGTGTACTCATTTGCGGCTTCCCTTGCGCTGCATGAATGCGCGAATGCTACGGGCGGGCGCACTCGTTCACCAACCACCCTGCCGTCTAGTCAATTTTATTAATACCAATAAATGTTGTAACCAACAGACAACAAAATGTGGATTTATTGTACCAATTGGATTCACAACCATTGCCACCACGTTATTTCCCATCGACGGTAGGCAGAGATAAAGAGAGTCATAATATTTTGTCCTGACAACACAACTCTTGCCACATTCATACTCGCACGCAAGATCTTAAGATAATTTAAATATTATATATACTTAGGATAATTTAAATACTATTTTTAAAAATCTTACGAGATCGCTAATTAAACAACTCTTGAATTTAATGATCAAAATATTTTTTTTATGATTTACTTTTAAAAATATCCTTTTGCACTATCCAAAAATATTTTAGATACTTTTGTTATATAAGGTTTTTTCTCATTTCCCTCGGTAATCTAGTAATCCACGTTTCACTTCACGTACCGTAAATACACATTCAAATCAATAAAACTTTATTATTTGATTAGCGAAATACTTTTTTATTTATTAATTAATATGGCAATCACTGTGTCGTGTCAAATAAAATAGTGACCTAACTATTTTATTTTTCACTAGATGTTATTAGTTTATTTTCATGAAAATAAAAATTTAAATTCTTGTGTCATTTACTGATTAAGTATTATTTTTATTTAAAATAAATTTATTAATAGTAACGAGTAGCTTGTTGGTCTTGTGGCTAGGACACTCGCCTCGTGATCTAAAGGTCGCGGGTTCGAATCTCACTCCAGACTAGTAAGTTAGTCCTATTTTCATAGCACAAGCGTTTAGCTTAGTTTGAAAATAGTAAGAATATTGATGTGACACGTATTCCGTATTCTATTTTTTTTTTTTAAAAAAAATAAAAATAAAAAAAATAATAGTAAACAGAAAAGCGCGTGCTCTAATAATAATATTAAGCAAATTTTCCCCTGTTTTGAATACATTTTTACTGGATTTAATGTATTTTAAATACTAAATACGGATGGCAATAATACAAAATATCTAATTAGTTTGTAATTAAAAATATTTGCTATTATCTGGACCCGAAAGTGTTAAATTGTTCGCCAAGTTTAACCGTTTTTTTAAATAAATGTATTTCGGTCTAACCGCGTTACCACTTCATCAAAAGTGATGTTTGTTTCATTTCCGTAATCCCGCAATGGTGGGCCATTTCATAACCTTTCGGTTGGGTTCCAAGGTCCTGACTGTTGCGCTCGACGGCGATAAACTACGAATGAAATCTTCCGAGAATTACACGTACAGGCTTTATCGCGCATCTCGCACCAGGTCGCCCTCTGTGGAGCTTTCTTTAAATCGGTTGGGAGCCCTGCTTAGTGCGGAGGAACACCCGCGATTTATTTATTTTAATTCTGCGCAGCCTACATCATGCGCAATACGAATAACAGCCCAACGATGGGTTTGCGTCACTTTAACGTTTAATGTTCCAATAAAACATCTGATAACTTTGTATCGTCGTAAATCTTGTCACCTAGCTAAAGGCAAGTGTAAATGAATAACAAATATGTTGTAGACACACCTGTCGGTCTAATATTTAAAACACTCGTTTAGTGATCCAGTGGTTAGGGGTTCTCATTCTAGGAGGCAAGCGAGTTAGTCATATTTTGATAGCACAAGCGTTTAGCTGATACGAGTGCTATTTAAAAAATATCATTCGCTTTAATTCAAAGAAAGAAAATAGGAAAAATATTTTCACGAGACGGTAGGATCAGAAGAAATTATGCACTATCGAAATGGTTCAAATGAATCTGGAAACTGGATTACTCTCATTGATTCTGGAACCATAAGGAAGCGATATTTATTTATAAAAATTTGACGTTTGATAAAAGCGACATTACCAGCGATAAAAAGTGCGGCGAAGTACCTAGGTAGGTAGGTACTTACCGACAAGCGAGAATTTTTCTAGTGCAGACCTGAGCGATTTAAGTAACGTGCATCAGTATATTAGAGACAAGACAGAGAGATTCACGAGTGATAAAAGTGCAGCGAAGATTCTAGAACGAATAGTGAATTAATGTGTGAATTATTGCAGAAACATTTGGTGATTTTGAACTAAACATCCAGTTAAGTTCGTTGACTTTTTGTGACATTAATAAAATCTTTATTAACGTCACAATAAAGTTTATGTGTTTTATTTGCCTCCCACATTCACGTCCGTGACAGTATATATTTTTACTATATTTTTTTTATAATACAAATTTTAATATAAGAAATTTATTATTTTTTGTATCTTCCTTTATTATTTTATTCATTAAATTCTGTATATAATACATCACCCGTGAAGTACTCTGGAACACACAACCCTTCCCTAATGGCAACTTTCTGCCCAAGCATCAAAGGGCGCATCACCGCCGGAAGGCCACGCGAGAATGACTTTTAAAATCCCCGCTCGATATAGAATCTGGGACTGCCTTGGCTTGGCGACAAAAATATTGGTAGTATAAGGGTTAAGCTGTTCCTATCAAATGTTTGAATCTTGTAGTAGTAAATTTGCAGCAGTTCTTGGCGGGACCTCCAGCCGCCGATCTCCGATACGACTCTATCACGGAGGCTATCCAGCTGGCTATCTCCCTGCGAATGCGCTAGCCAGCTTTAAATTAATCAGCTCGAGGATACCTCCTCGTGCGTTGTGCGCTCCTGATACTTTCAGCGGAAAATTTGGAGAATAATTTTAAAATATCACAACAAATCACACTGTTTTTATGAACCTATTGTTTTATGAGTAATTTAAAACGAATAAGCTTCTAATCTAAATCACTTATCAAAGTTTATTTAACTGCTAAAATTGTATTTACTATTTAACGTTAATAATAATAATAATAATAATAATAATAATAATTGGATAATTTGTATAGCGCCGTTTTCGCGAAATACTCACCTCAAGGGCGCTTTACACAGAGAAATTATTATCTTACAAGACAACTTACTGCTAGAAAAGAAAAAACTTATTTACTATTACTTATTCACTAGGTGGCATACAAGAAGTGGAATTAAAATTGAGTACTATAATAGTTTGTGAGTCCCTGAAAGAATTATGTGTTTTCGCGGAGTGCACAATATGAGTGGAAAACATTAGCTAGCGTTGTTGTGGTTAGATTTTATAGATTTTTATAGGATTGTCTAAATAAATGCGTCTTAAGTTGTTTTTTGAACAGTGGTAAGCTGTCAGTTTGTCTCAGTTTGTTAGGTAGTTTGTTCCATAACTTTGGTCCAGCCACCGCGAAAGCACGATCACCGAAATTAGTTTTGTGGACGCGATTTACTTCAGCTAACCTATTTGTATTAGATGTTGATGCTGAGCGAAGTGTTAGTTGTCTATTATTTGCGGAGAATGGAATGCAGAAGTCGGTTATGTATTGAGGGGCCATGTTGTGAATAGCCTTAAATATTGTAAGGCAAAGCTTATATTCAATCCTCTCTGGACATCTAAGCCAGTGAAGGTTTTGAAGATGGTTTGAGATGTGCGCAAACTTTGAAACGCCGGTAATAAGTCTTGCGGCGGCATTAAATACAGATTGTAATTTGTTTATTTCCTGTTTCGGGAGATGAGCGTAGATACCATTACAGTAGTCTAAGCGAGAGATAACGTATGTATTTATTAGTGATTTTGTTGCTTCTGTTGGGATGCTTTTGCGAATAGATTTAATGCGGCGTAAATGATAGAATGCAGAGCTGGTTGTGCTATTAATTTGTTTACTAAGAGACATGCTTGAATCCAAGTAGACTCCAAGTAGTTTGACATTAGTTTTAGGAATTATGTCAATATTTATTGTCAATAATTCTGTATTTACTATTTAAATATATTGCACAATAGCGCGGCTGATGTAACAATAAAAATTACATTAATGTTTCCATGATTTTTATATTTCTTGTATTTTAAGGTATTAGAAGCAAAAGCGCCAGTTTTCATACACGAGAACACGTGTTTCTTTTCTTTGCAGTGCATTTAATTATGTATGTATCATTGCACCGTTTATTTCGTTTAACCTATTAAAATAAATCATGCTTCTTCCATCACCATGCACCTAGACACAGCGAAGAGTTTTGTGTGGTCGCTTCGCCGCGCCACTTTAACATTAAAATAGTGCCAAACAGGGTGGCGAAAGTGTAGGGCCGATATGGGAGCTATTTCTCATAAAGCGGCTCTGGGTATGTGGTGGGTCCTTTTCTCTGACGAGAGTAGGTACAGAGCGACATTATTACTATTTTTTTCTTTTTTTAGACCAACTACTGAAATAATAGGGTGTGTCACAACGTATGGCATAAAAAAATAAGGTAAAAATTATCAACAGTTGCATTAAGTTTATAGCTACAAGAAATTGCAAAAAATGTTGCGATTTTACTGTGCTTTTGGCTCGCTCAAACCATCCAAAGTTATAAAAATGTTGGTTTTTAGTGATTTCTTAAAGGTGGTAAAGCGTTGTTTTCATTTAATTTATCTTTATCTAATTGGATTATATTCGTTATAAAATTAATATTTGCTTAAAATTTTAAGTTTAATTATTATTTATTTATTTATTTATTTCTATTTAATTTTAAGTATCAAATTTTGTTTGGACTGTGCCTGTCTCACTAGAAATATCTGTGTTGAGACAGGCATAGTTTACAATATTGTGTAGGTTCAAAACATAACATAAATAGATATTAAAGTGTTTAAAGTAACATAATAGAAAATATATCATATATATGAGGTTAGCTAAACGAGGGTAGGGCCCGAATAAGTCAATATTTAAATGATTTAAAGGAAGGTACGCTTTAAAAGTGTTATTTTGCACTGCAAATTACGCTATTATAGCGTACTTTAACCTTTAAATCACTATGTATTGTCTATATATTCGGCCCTATGTATTGAATGCTAAAAACTGTGAAAATGAAAGTATGGTGTAATTATAATGCTGGTTAGGTTAATATTAAAACAATAAATAGCATTTAATTATAAATATAATATTTAAATATTACAAATAGGTATATCTTTCTGGTATTTTAAGGCCATTAAGCGAGCCCAAAGTAGGTACTAGTTTTACTGAAAATTACTGTACTGTAAATGCTTATCACACACGAAAATGGAACTTTTGAATACTCGAAAATTCTAAAGATAAAGAAATGACACACCTTACTGTTTAAACTATAAGGTGTCTCTTTCTTTTAACTAAATTATTCAGCAGTGCTATGCACCGTAAACACACAAATAAATAAATATTTAAGTACTGCTATTACTTATATAAGTAAGTACTGCTAACCAAGATATACTAATACTGCAGCCTTCATAGCGTTTTTCTTTTACATTTTTCTTAAGTGTGTACCTTCTTAAGTAAGATTTGAAGTTAAAAATTTGAATTAATTAAACATTACAAACGTGCATTCATCAGGTATATTTTATAATATTTATATTGTTTTCAATCAGATTCCACGATGTAAAATTTTTAATAATAACATAATTTATTGTTGTTGCGTTTTATTTATTTATTTTATTTTATTTATTTTATTATTTATTTTATTTATTAAAAATACAAAATTTCGACAACTGGATGTAGATTGTTGTTTAATGATATTCATTTCTACGAATAATAAATTAATATCCGGAATGTTTCCATTTTATCGTTTACTTATAAAATGAGTAGGATTTATCGTCTGATTTCTATCGCTGTAAGCATTGGCAAAGTCAAAGCAATGATTTAAATAATATATCATCAGCTGCAATGAGACAAGCAATACAATCAACAGAAATGTAATAGTAAATATACATGTATAGGCGTGAATATACAGGGTGTACCAGAGCTAGCAGCAGAAACTTTGCCGGTATATTCCTGCCTATGTTATGAGTCTAAAATGTTCAAGCAACCATGACCTAATATCAATGGTTATGGAGATATGCAGTATCAAGGTTTGCATTTTTTTCAATATTTCAGACTTCTTTTATGCAAAAAGTTGAACTATCATTACATCAACTTGTGTCGATTATGAAAAGTTCATTCCCTTTAATACACGTCGAATAAAATAATAAAAACCTAGCAAAAAATATTTTTACAAAGTTTTTATAATTTTATTTAAATTGTATTAAAGCAAATGAATTTTTCATTACCGATATAAGTTACTGTAATGATAGTTCAACTTTTTGCAAAAAATAAGTCAGTAGTATTGAAAAAAAAATGCAAACTTTGATACTGCATATCTCCATAACTATTGATATTAGGTCATGGTTGCTTGAACATTTTAGACTCATAACATAGGCAGGAATCTACCGGCCAAGTTTCTGCTGTTAGCTCTGATATACCCTGTATACACGTATGCGTGCATGTGTATGAGTATATACTTACACAAGTAAAGTTATCTAGATATAAGATCTATATTATTAAAAAAAAACTGAAATAAATAAATAATATATTGAATAATTAAGATAAATTCTAGAAATATGGAAATACATATGGAAGTCTTTATGGAATGGCCCAGGGCTTATGACCTACATGAGCTGGCTTAAGTGAAAACTTCACACAATGCAACTTTCACCAATTCCACCGTAAGAACATTCCCATATTATATAATTTTTGAAAGTTGTATATTTTTTCTATATCAGTATTCTTTGAAGGGACTATGCCGGGGACATCAATAGTCCTTCCCATGACATAGAATATATATATTTCGCTGCTGGTAATGATATCTCTATATTTCTGTGTTGATGTTCTTATCGGTGGAATAGTGAACGTTGCATTGTGTAAAGTGATCACTTAAGCCAACTCTTACAGATCATGAGCCCAGAGCCACCCTTTAAAGATTTCCATATATGTTTAAATAGCTTCGTCTCCGTGAGACTTTTATAATTTATCATAATTAATAATTATCCCTCTTTGGACAAAATCAGTAATCGTATTCTCAGAACATGCGTATAAAAATATTGTTAAAAAATATATACAGGGTTATTCGGAAAACATTAATAACCTCGCAGGACTATATTCCTGCCTTGATTATGAGTCGAAAATGTTGGAGCAACCATGACCTATGAATATAAATAATTATGGAGATATGCGATATTAAAGTTTTCATTTTTTTTTCAATATTACTGACTTATTTTTTGTAAAAACGTTGGACTATCATTACAGTAACTTATATCGAATATGAAAAATTCATTCCCTTTAACACAGGTCGAATAAAATAATAGAAACCTTCGAATTCCATTTGTGAAACATTTCAATTGGATTTTTGCAGGGTTTTATCATTATATTTAATTTGTATTGAAACGAATGAATTTTTCGTCATCGATATAAGTTACTGTAATATGATAGTTCGATGTTTTGTAAAAAATATGTCAGAAATATTGGAAAAAATGCAAACATTGATATTGCGTAACTCCATAACTATTGATATTAGGCTCAAGGCAGGAATATAGTCCTGCGAGGTTATTAATGTTTTCCAAATAACCCTGTATAATATTTGCATGCGTTTTATCAATTGATTCCCACACATAACCTACACAGCCGCAATGAACCACTCGGCAAATACGGCTTTACATTTCTGCGAGACTTGCCTGTATATAAATGTCAGCGAACATCTGATCTATATACCTTTGACTCTTGGTACTTTACGACCGTGTTAGGGAACAAAAGGGCACAGAAAGCAGCGGCGTCTCTTTACATGTAAGGTATATCTGCAACAGATGTGTCGAGAGACCTTCAAGCACGGCATCTCAACATCTTTACTGAGAATATTCCCTTGCGACTGACAAAACTATGGTCTCTTTTACACACAGCAGCTCCCAAATATAATAAATAGTAAATGATTTTATTCGTCGACATTCCTCCCAGGAACAAAACAGAGTGACGCGCTTACAAAAAGAATCAGTCAAAATAAAAGGTAAGTAGATACATTCATAATTTAATAAAACATAGTTAAAATTTAAATAAATTTGCAATCATTTTGTATTACTCTGTCTATCCAGCTCTTTTTACTCCCTTTATATTAACTCGCGGCGTCTGTTTGCTTGCTTGCCGGCTTGCCATCAAAAAACCCTTTTCCCGTGATCCAATCGAGCTGAATCTTTGCAAGCAGACTCGTGGCGACGACCAAGAAGATCTGTCAAATTTTCGTTAGAAAAATTAATAATTATAGTGTAATTTCGGATTTTTAGAAATTTTAATGGTTTTTTCAAATTGGAATCATTACAAATGTTTAATTACTAGCATCGGCGGCCCGATAACGTCGCGGAATATTTTCTAAATTTGAATTACTCCGTCGGTATACATAATAGGTACTTCACTACGAATTTCGAAAATCTAAATTGACTGACAAATGTTTTTAGAATTTAATCTTCAAAGCATGAAGTTTCTTATCAAAGCTCAAAACATCTGACATTTTAGAAATATATTAAATTACTGTAAGTTTAGTGTTATGTTATTTGTTTTAATTCATCTTTAATTGTGTTATATTGTACAAAGAAAGGGAGTATAATAAAAACTTGGTTTTTATGGGTTACTTTTTTAAGAAGATTTATTTATTATGGTCATATCATAGTACATAATTTCACGAATACATTCACACAATAAAACCGTTTTACTCGCCATAAAAGAGCTGACGCTCGTGCTTACTCACATCAGTTCATTTCATGGATATTAGAATTGTAATAATAAGATGTTAAGGATATTGAGAAACAAAATAAATAAATATATAGTGAGGATTTTTATTTTTTTAGTTCATTTTCAATTGTCGTAAGGTCGAAATTTTTAATTCCTATAAAAGCAATAATGGTTCCGGGCTGCACTTATTTTATATTTGGGCGTTTTTTTAATTTAGAAATGATATTTTAGAGCTGGAAGTTACAGCTTATTTTGAGTGTTCGACTATAGATGCTCATCTTAATTGCTTCAAGTCGTCGTATCAATTCTTTGGTAAGCGTTCATACTTCCATTCGCAATCCAGGGTTTAGATTATTCGTTATTTCATCATGATTATTTCCCATGCGTCGCTGTGTAAAATACAAACTTAGAAAAGTAAGTTAAAAAAATATATATTTTGATACAAGTATTTTTTACTGTTTATGACGATGTTGAAGTAGCTGTTTATATATCCGCAAATCAAAAGATTGAAGATATTACATTAGTTATTCATCGATCGTTATTAGAATATACTAAGGGAGTTTCTAAATTATTTAAACAAAATTTTCATAAGCTTCCAATCATATTGGCTGGAGACTTCAACATTAATTTCAATATAAAGAAAAATTTGAGGAACCCACATCTTTTTTATCAGGTACATTTGAATATTTATCAGGTACATTTATCAGGTACATTAAGTGTTAATAAGTGTTAATTGATGCTGTTTTTTCGAGACACTTGGACGAAATTGAATCTCAAACATTAATTAATACATACCGCAACTACTCAGCATCATTATAAATTTTAGAGATGTGAAATGGTTCAATGAATTACCTGTTAAAATGGGAATAATTATGAAGCTTTCAAGAAAAATAATAAAAAAGACCCTCACAGTTAGTTAATTTTTTTTTATATAATGTAATTTATTTAATTATATATATATTTTATTAATTATTTAATAGATAGTTTTAATATTAATATTATTTTTACTGCACTGTTAAATGCGTTGTGCTTATCATTACTTTATTTTTTATTATTGCCTCACGTTATTGCATTATGTTTATTGCATAACATTATTCTCTTATATTTACATAGTATGTGCTACATACTATTAAATACATTTAAATATAATGATACTCCTCTCCTACTCACGAATAATATTACTCATGTAGATGAGAAATACCATGTGAAAAATGTTAACAATCATTATTGTAAAAAAAATGTATCTTATTATAGTTACCATAAGCCAATAATTACCATGATACAAGATAAGATAAGATAAGATTTAAAATAGTATTTTTTAATATAATTTATAATTCACCATTTTATGTCTCTTTTTTTATTATTTTATCTTAAGACGCAATATTCGCTTAATATTACCTGTATCGTTGTATTACCGAACAGGCGTTGGATTTCTTGTACCTTATACATAAACGAAGGCAGTGAATTCGGACCCACTACAGATCCAGGGCCGTTGTACGAACAGAATCTCCCTTATCGCCCCTACACTTTCACCCTCCAGTTCGGGATTATTTTAATGCTAAAGCAGTTTCCTCCATACGCCGCTGACGTCACTCGTGCGACGCGGCGAGGAAACTGCATTAACCACTTCATTGTATTAAAGAAAATAACAATATATAAAAATAATCATAAGTAAATAACAAAATATAACCAAAAGCAGAGGAATACAAGGAAAAGAAAATAACAAAACATAAATATAAACATCAGAAGTGTCATAAAATATCAGGAAATAACAAAGCATAAATATAAGTGAAGCAAAATAAAACAAATTGTTAAAGATACAACGAAATAAATACTTATAATGAAAAATGTAATAAAATATAAAATAAAAATATATATAAACATGAAAATATAAATTACGGACAGTTGCGGCGTGGAGACAGCTTTAATAAATGCAAACACTCCCAATTCGAAAAAAAATAAAATAAAAGGACATTACAAACCGCAAAGGACTCGCCAGTCCGGAAAATCACTGCCGGCAGGAATCAAATATCGAAACAAAAAAAAAACAAAACGAGGGCCGGTGCTTTTCATCCTCATCATAGAGGGGGCGCGCCGCGCGGTTTGAGAGGCGCCCGCTTGGTGCAAGTTTTGCAGACGTTTTGACACAAGCCGCAAGGAGGCAAGCATCATCGCGGAAGATCGTCACCGAGATACTGTCGAGTCCTTTTGACGGTACGACATTAGCGGACATCTCGGGGCTCGATGTGATCTCGCTGACGAGGCAGCTACACCTAAAGCCTCAATACTGGAAACCCTAATGACGCTGCCGACTTCCATTGCGTACGCTGAAAAATGTGAAAGGAATTTGAATATTTTTTCCGCCTCCGAACAGGCGAACAATTACTTGTTATTGTTTTATTTAGATCAACGTGGGCTAAATTGAAGATCGCGGGCGGTACAGACGATCCTTCTGAGAGTAAGTATCCACGGTACAGTTGAGTGTACTGATTGCAAAATAGAACAGAATTGACAATCAAGTAAGCATTAAAAAAACTAACCCATAAAAACCAAGTTTATTTTATACTCCCTTTCTTATTTACTAGTTAAAACAGGTTTCGCGCCTACCCCACGCGTCGTTCTCGAGTCGGGCGACGCTTCGAAAGGGAGTAATAAAAAATTTCGAAAAATCCAAAATTATACTATAATTATTAAAAAAATAAACAAAAATTTGTCAGATCATTTTTATCGTCGCCACGAGTTTGCCTGCAAAGTTTCAGCTCGATTGGATCACGATAAAAGGTTTAAAAATCGGTCCAAAGTTTTTTCGGCAGACAAGCAGAAGAGAAGACGCTACGAGTTAAAATATATATCACTTTAAAGTTAATATCCGTAATTTCATCATACATTTTGACATTTGAGAGACTTCCTCAAAGACAAAATATGGATCGCAGACATGATTCAGTTGACGGTTCATAGACAATATAAACATTATGAATACTGAACGTAGGAACCTTTTGTATATTCTTATGTTTGATTTTTTCTTGCTTATGGTTTGCGCTTTGTCCTTAGATAAAATGACTCGTATATCAAAATATTAATAATAAAACTTTATTCCAGTATGTGGGGAGGTTAGTCCCACACATTCCAAATTATGACACTAAATTATCACATGCAGGTACATAGTAGGTAAGATATATAAATAAATAACGTACATAGCGAGAATTATTAAAATAAATAGGACAAACAAAGTAAGAAAGACATGGTGCGAAGCGAAAAGTAAGCATTAAAGAAATATTAATTATTAACACAAAAAGTACGCATTAGTAAATAAATAGGATGTTTAAAATAAAATAAATAAAAATGGTTAAGGTATAAAGAAAGCAAAAGAAGAAAAGATAAGAATAAAACAATTTAAAAAAATAGAGATATGATAAATATAAAGAAAGATACATAAATGTATGGTGAAATTTTCTAATCTTTAAGTGTAATATATTTTTTAATTCTTTCTTGAGCGTCAATTCCGTTTTAATTTAAGTTTAAATATCCTACAGGATATTAACTCTCAAAAATATCGGTTACAGACCATATTCTTCAACTTGATGTTTAAGCAATGGACCCTCGAATTAACAAGTACCTTTCCGTTAGACAAATTATAACTAACTAACTAACTAACCATCACGCAGTTTCCCCGCAGAGGTAGGCAGAGAGGATTGAACACCACACTCTTCTATCCTGGCACACCACTCTGCTTCGGCCGCATTCATACATCTTCTCATACAAGTTCTACGGTTGCTGAGGCTTTTAACAGGACCACCCTAAAATACTTGTAGTATCTGATCATGCCAGGTCGGTCGCGGACGCCCTCTATTCCTGTTGCCTTCAACGTTCGCCTCATATATTTTCTTAACCATCCTTTCCTCGTTCATACGTTCCACATGACCAAACCATCTCAGCACTTTTTTCTTTATTCTATCTACCACACTACAGCCAGCATTACATTCACGTCTAATTTGTTCATGCCTCACTCTATCGACCAAAGATTTTTCACACAAGCGTCTTAGTGACCGCATTTCTACCGCATTCAGTCTACTTTCATTTCTCTTTTGCCAATTCCAGACATCACTTCCATACATCACGGTTGGTACTAGAACGCCATTATGTACCGCTAGTCTTACTTCCTTTGATACATTCTTATTAGCCATAATTGCATTTAGAGCTCCATTAACTTTGTTTCCCGCAGTTTTCTTATTTATGTTTTTTATAATGCATTATTATTTTTTTTATATTCCATTATTTATATTTTTTTTATATTCCATTATTTAGTTAATAATATAATCTGTCATTAACTAATATTAATCATATATGTAATCTATTTTATACAATAATTCTATATTTTTATTCTGTGATGTAACATCTGCATTCCTTCTCGAACCTGATAATATTTCTCTGTTTTTTTACACTCTCTGGTAGATTATTGTATTCCTTTAGTCCTTTGTAATACAAACAAGTTTGTGTATTTCTATTTGGAATTCTTATTTCGTTTGAATTTCTTGCATCATGTCCATAAATATCTATTTTACTTAAGATTTTATATACGAAAAGCATTATATTTATCTTCAGTCATTATTAACGTTGAGTCAATTTAAATCTGCTCACATTTTTTTAATTGAAGAGTATTAGTTTCTCTGTAGAATAATTCTCATCGCTCCGTTCTGTTGAATTTCCATTTATTGTGTCCTTCAATTACAAAATAGTGGAGCAATATTGAAAATGAGAAGCAATTATAGATTTATAAATTGTCATAAAGTAATAATGCAATCATGAGCTCCTCAAGAATTTCTTATTTCATATATAAATTTTTTTGCTCTTAGAGCTGAAATTCGCGTAGCGGCAAATGATAATGTCACGGGTCCACAGCGGCGGGATCCAAATGAAACACTTGTAAACTAATCAAACTTTTAATTAGTTAACAAGGTCACTGTACGCAAATTTTATCTCTATCACTATTTTTTAATTCGTACTAATTTAGTACTCGCTAGAAAATTCCGCTCGTCTGTGTTGTCTATCGCACGGATTCACAGGTCGCTATCTTTTCAGCCGTTTTTATGATTTGCAGACTATTCCAAAATGTTCCGGCTGTTCGAAGACATTCGATTATATGCAGTTCTTCTTGATTTTAGTATCTCGTAACAAAAATAACAATAAAATTATTCATATCTTGGTTTACTTTTTTTTTAAATAAACAATATTCTTGTACATGTACGTATTTAAGAAAATAAAAGGTGCCTTACTAATAATAACTGTTCAGAATATGCTAACCATATTACAGAAAATAACCACACATTCAACAATACAAATATACATATCCTACATAAACAGACATACGGCCTAAAAAAAAAAAAAAAAAACACTTGGAATTCATAAAAACCTTAACAAAACAAATAACTCTTATTACGTCATTAATAATCAATGACCCCAAGTAAGATGAAAAAATATAACCGAAAAAAATAAACACGGAGATTTTACTGTGTAAAAATAAATGTCGCCTTGCAAATTGTTAGCATGTTTTAAATGGCACAAATGTGTACTGAGATATTTATTGTAAAATTTGGCTTTACACGTGATTCCTGGCGTTGCATGGTGGATCCGCCCTTGTTATTATTGCATTGTCTGCGCAGAGCGCTTATTAAAAAAGCCTCGTACACTCGACATAACATTTTGATATATTTTCACAACATGTCTATTGTCCCATTAATAGTCTTCCAGGCAGCGCCGGAACAATGGAGCATTGTACGGCCGAGATGATCCGCAGATCGTTAATCCTGCCATTTGAAGGGCTCATTGATTACACAAGTTATTCGAAAAACAGAATCGTATTGTTGCTGTCTGTTCACGTTTTAATCAAATCAATCCCACAATAGACTGTTGCGAAAGCTGGCCGAAGATGTTCTAGAAAGTGCAGTGGATTGTTTTGGCTTCGTTTCCTGTTTGAGCATTTTTCACGTTGTATATCAAGAAAATTCTTACAAGGAAATCGTTGATATCAGGGGCGTGCACTGAATGCAAGCAAAAACGCTGTGCATTATTATTTAATGCAATTGCTTCATTTAACAAGCTTATCGAAAAACTTGCGATATTCTATTTTTATTCAGGATAATAAAGGGGCTTGCGGATTGCCCTAGTTTAGCGAACATGCTTGATTATCGTAATCCCTACTGTTAAGACACGAGATATGCTCAATTTCTCGCTCTAATTTTATAAACATTTCATGATAGAAATGAATTTAAATCAGTGGATTTGTTTAATATAAATGGCATTTCTGTTCTAAAAATAAAAAGTGTGCGTGCAACAGGTAAGCTAGATACCTGTAAACTTAATGTAGCTAACCATTTTATTTAGTTTGCCTTATTTGTTATATTGAAAAATATTTTCTCATAAATTTAATATTATGTATCTAATGATTTTCTTTTCTTGCACTGCACCAATTATTATCTCATCTTTCATTTTTTTACCATTATTTTTTTAAAACATATTTAAGAAACAATGTACATTGCAGTATTATATTTGTAAACTTATATTACTTCTACGTTAAAGCCTAATGGGCATATAAATAAGTAATAATTACTAAAAATTCAGGCAAATTAATATAAATTAATTATTCCTTATTGTATTAAAAAAAGACTCCATAAAGTTCTAGCCGTTATTATACAGATTAACGTAAGATTCCGTAGCGAACGGCTAGAATTTTAATTCCGACTAATCGCTTGCAAGGTCGCGTCGATGCTTTTTGCGATCTACGATTTGCTTTTTTGCGCACATCCAATTTTTTTATCATCCAACCTAGTTAGCATAGTCGTTAACAGCATAACCTAAGATCTAGCCTACTGTAAGCAAGGGCGGATCCAGCTTTGGCGCCAGGGGGGGGTCACATAGTCGTGGTCAAGTCACAAGAAGTTATAAATTTATTTATTAATAATAGATACTTACAAGTAAAACGTAGGTATTTTATTAACTCCTGTGTGTCGGTGATGTAACGTAGGTCTACCTGTCATACAAAATATGAAATATCTACTTTATTTACGAAAACTAAAACGTCACATTTTTTGTAATCATCGAATAGACATTTTTACACCAAAATTACTAAATTAAACTGCTAGGAATGTACGGATTTTTTAATTAAAAAATATTTATTCATTACTCTCGTATTTTCGGCCAGTGTGTAAGAGAGAGCAGTATATTGTGCATCGCAGTTTAATCGAGCAAGAAAGAGCACGACAATACCATACATTTCATGTAGGACAGAGATGGCGGTTGCTTGGGTTTCGGCGAAAGAAAAAACAATATAGAAAGAGTACGATAAAGTCGGGTAACACGTGCTAGACAAAGACGGAGTACATGCGACTGAAGCGAGCAGGCGACCGCGTCGTTGTTTTCAGTTGCTATTGAAACGTCGGCGGAAGCGCATGCAAATTCGATTTGCCATGGTTTTATAATAATCTACTAAAATAATGCAAATATGTATATTTACCTTACATAATTATATAAAGGGACCTTTAAAAAGTCTTATGTGTATTGTGTATATGTATATTTTATCACATATTAAAAACTATGCCGATTTTTAATCAGGTAACGCTGTGTTACTCCACCGTCCCCAAAGTTTTTTTTTAGCACAGTCTTTTAAGAGTTAATAAATGTAAGTACCTACTGTACTTAAAAATACCTACCTATATTTAAATAACAAAATCAATTTTTCTTTTACGTCTTCTCCCGAAACGCGTTATCACTTCATCTACTGCAATGGGTACGTTTTTATGGACGTAGAGAAGTGCCAGTCCGGTTAGACGTTCTTCAACCATTGAAGCTCTTAGCCACGATTTGATTCTTCGCAACCTAGAGAAAGATCTTTCCACTGTCGCTACACTAACAGGTAGTGTAGCCATAATACATAAAAATTTTCTTATATTAGGATACATCTCAATATCGCAATTTAAAATAAGGTCAGAAATCAACTGCGGTATGTCCTGACTCCGCTGCCACTTCACCATCCACAGCCGATATTCGTTTACAACGACAGAAACTGGAGTATTATCTAGTAACAATCGGTTGCTAGTTGTTTCACAGTTTCAATGTCTTGATTACTGTATTCGCTTTTTGGCATGAAAACGCTTAGTTGAAACAAATTAAGTATTTCAAGAGACGGTCCTGTAGCTCACTTATTATTGAATCCAGAAGACGGATGTATGAGAAAAAAAAATTTTGAGCTACACAATCACAAGAGGTATCAAAATTTGAGTGATTTTACATAAATTGCGAAAAAGGTAACAAAAAATTGAATTGTTTGTCATCTTGAGGGCTCTACCGGGCTTTGAAGTTTTGTAAATTTTACGTTTTTATAGAGTTAAACCGTTTGCGTAAAATAATAAAAAATCATGTTTAAAAGGTATTTTAGTATTGAAATTAACGAAACAATGCACAAGAAAATAAAATAAACAAAATATAGATTATAATCAATGACAAAAACTAAAAATTTGAACTTACTATTGTGTCCAAAATTTGGCATTTCTGCTCGAGATTGTATCCTGGTTCTAATAAAGTCATCTCTAGAAGTAACGTCAGTTACACTTTGTGAGGCAACTGCTATATTCTCTAGGACCCAAAGGGCAACCATCTAAGGTCAAGAATAAATGACGAAGGGGTAACTCATTGACATGAAGCATACAAACACACCATTGTAACGGTCTCTGCAAATACTCCTCTAAATATTGAATCATGCCACCCTTCCAATCGGTGTTAGTTGTAGTTCCGTCACATTCAACGCAAATCACGTCATCTTAATTCCAATCTCAACCCTCCACTAAAGTTTTGATCGAAGTAAGAATTCCCTTTGCAGTGCCACGTCTTTCGGTATTGTGTGTCTCAAATAAATTGTTCCAGGTTGTGCTAAAATTGAAATGTGGTCTTCTAAAACTTCTTTGCGATGGTCTTTTCGTCTATCAAAGTAAATCCTTTTTATAACAATACCTCCAATATCTTTTGAAGCATCTGGGCTTTAGATACATCTCTGTAGATCTTATTTTTAACAATAACCACAGTTAAATCTTCGGTAGAAACCAAGCCGATGTCAGTCAAAACCGCAGAAGCAACAGCAGCAGCAGATTGCGTAGATAAACCGTATCTATCACAGATTTAAGCAACTATCGGCAAAGGCAATGTATTCCAATTCACCGTTGAAGTCAATGGTGTCTCTGTCGAGTGCGAGTTTGTCGGGGATGCCTCTGTTATCAGATACGTTTCTGGGGAAGATTCACGCACTGAATCTTCATCACAATTTGCTGAGACAGAATCGGTTTCTTGAGTAAAACACGACTTTTTTGTTACCCTTATTGAAATTTATCTCTGCTGTCGTTTAATTAATCTTGCCGTTTCTTTCTTATCAAAACCGCTTATAACCATTTTCCTATCATTTATTTGATCCAACAAAAACTTCTCTCATTGATGTAAATTTTCTTAGGTTTTAGACACGAACAAGATTCAAATGAAGTGCATTTACAAGCGGAAACGTCAAAAAGTTTCTCAGATGACTAAAAAACATTTCAGTTTATTTTCAAACTATCATTTCGTTTGTTTTTGGGGTATCTTTTCAAATTGAGATACTTTTCGAAATTGGATTTCACTAATTAAATAACTCGTTCCTTAGTTGCAACTGGAATCGAAGTTTTGGTCCAAATATTGTTGATCTCTTCGGAAACAATCACATATATATCTGATTTGGATGAATCTTTTCAATTATACGTGAATTTCAGGTCGTTCTTGACAAATAAAATAAATTAAATGACGCCCCTTACAGTTGGTAGCTGCTGATTGTCAAGTTCTTTGTATGGTCCGAACATAGCATAAGTAGTCTGACTACGCCTCGAACTTCTTATTTAAAAATCAGAAAATCCGCTTTTACTACTGCAACAATCACCATGGAACTTTTATGGCATAAAAATTATTTTGGCTACGAAGAAAACACTCGCGAGTCAAGTCAAGAAAGTCCTCAAAACAAGTTCAAACTTGAGGGTATTTGCAGGTTGAAACCCAACAAATTCGAAGTTGCTGGTAACGTGTTGTTGCTTGCAAATCGAAACATCGTGTATGATTTACATCTAAATAGAATAAAAAGTAAATATTTTTTTGTATTTAGTTCAGGAGCAAAAATTGAGGATAGCGAAATATCACCATAAAAATGACAATTTTTCAAAACTTTGTAGATAGGTAGAACCTTAAAGATATAGTTTTATTTTATTTTTTAATTATTTTGGTAATTTACGCTCAATTACGCAAGTTTTGGGAGGTCTTGTGTTAAGATAAGCCAAAAAAATTTTTATCGGGACAGCCTAATGGCTCTGCGGAAATACTCTTCAGCAGATTGAGAAGGTTGGTTATTGGCCCTATGTATTTGTCTTGACACTATTCTGGGACATTTAATTTCTACATCTAGCTGCTCAGCTACTTCTTTAGCCTCTTCAAAAAACTGTCGGTAAATTACGTACGCATTTTTTCTTTTATTTTGTAGAACACTTATATTATCATTAATAGCGTCCGCAGCTTTTTTTAAATCAATCGAGTTCGATTGCAGTATTCTGCTTAAAGGTACAGTAGTACCTGAAAAATAAAAAAGTTAGTAAGTGACTGAATGTGAGTATGAGCATTTTAATTAGTGGTCCACCTAGGTCCTGGACCCAGCCCAGGGGGGGTCATGACCCCCCTGACCCCCCCCCTGGATCCGCGCTTGACTGTAAGCCACTGATCGCAATGGACCGGAGCAAATGTGCCGCTCCAGTTCGTGGGATTCTCGCAAATATAGATCCGGCTTCATACCCCTTCAATTTCAATTAGTTATCCTGTTTGCTATTTTGGAATCAATATATCTTTAAAATAAAATAGATAAATCAATCAGAAAAATATGCAGAAAACAATTTATGCATCGATAAAATATTTCTTTACTACATTTTTTTATTTGCAATAGAATTAAGCACTACGCTTCTTTATTCAGAATTAATTTAATGAAAAATGTATGAATCTGTCGGCCAACTTTGTATGTATACTCGTAAATCAACTAACTAACCATCACGCCGTTTCCTCGCAGGGGTAAACAGAGAGATTAGAACGCCATATTCTTCTATCTTGACACACCATTTTTGCTTTGGCTTTATTCATATATCTTCTCATGCATGATCTACGGTTGTTGAGGTTTTTAACAGGGCCATCCTCCAATATTAGTAGTATCTGATCGTGTCAAATCTTACACGGACGCCCTCTATACCTGCTGCCTTCAACACTCGCCTCATATTTTTTCTTAGCCATCTCAGCGATCCTTTCTTTATTCTATCTACCATGCTACAGCCAGTAATACATTCAGTTCTATTTTATTCGCTCCTCAATCTATCTCAGTCTATCAAAGATTTTCTCGTACACAATGATTTACTCGTATGTATTGTAGTATTGTAATATACGAAGCGGAATACCACTTCCAATGAAGACACAACCAATTTCCATGTTCCAAGTTGATACAACCTGCCTTTAGGGCCTGTTGTATCAACTTGTCGGCGACTGTTTAAACTGTGAATCTGGGTTTAAGACGGTGCGCATACCCCCTTTGCCACTTACTCCACTAAAACAACTTCGAGTTTGAAAACAAAATTTTGTCTTCTCATTTTTTGCACCGTGTTATATCAAAATCGTGTAATAAAGGACCGTGTAGAATAGAATCAGGTGTATTTTAATGTTATACTGCAGTTACCTTTATGATTTACCGTTTTGCGTTCTGTTATATTTTGTATATGCGACTTTTACATGCATTGATCTTGTTTTTGTTTTAACATTATTGATGTGGTAGAAATCCATATGTTAGTACTAACGTGGAGTTGAGGGTTTCGTGAATTTTTAGTAATTTTATGTCCCTTCTTTTATCTCGCCATTAGCTAGTTTGTGTATAAGTTTTAGGATTGTTAAGTAATTGGTGTTGAGTTTTGTGTTGTTTGTTAGATTTCTTTAGTTGTGTCATGTAGTTCAAGTTGTAAATCATTTTTGTATTTTATTTTGCTGTCTTTAAAGTGTGTTTAGATATGTATTGTATATCCTATTTTACTCTTTACATATGCCTCATATATCATAATTTTAATGTTCTTTGGTGTGTATTGGTGTATTTTATGTAATAAGCTTGTTAGTTTGGTTATTGGTCAATTTATTTTTTCTATGTGTATAGTCCATTTGAAGTGTCTATCTGTGCTGAGTTCTTGTTTTTTTTTTGTTGTACAATGGATTTTATTTTTGACATCTTGGATGGATTCTACACAATAACACTTATCTAATTACATGCTTTTATTTAACTCTTGGTATCTTGTGGAATTTTGTTATTGATATTTCACCAACTTTTCGACTAGCTAGAGCCCCTGATAACATTTTCGTTAAGTGGGTTACTTTACATTATTAAATTTTCAATATGATTTGGTCGTTATTTCGATTAAAATTAATAATTTTCCATTATTATTGAGCGCTCAGCCATAAAGCTTATATTTAAATTTTCTTTCTTGATTCATTTTTTACTGTATTTTTTTACACGGTCTTGTTTCTGTAGATTCTTTATTTAACTGTATTCTTCTGCACGGTCTTGTTTATGTCGATTCTTTATTTTACTGTATTTTTCTGCACGATCTTGATTCTATCGATTCTTTATTTTACTGTATTTTTCTGCACGGTCTTGTTTCTATCGATTCTTTATTTTACTGTATTTTTACACAGTATTCTATAGAACGCATCCACCGTGTAAAAACAGGATCCGGCGTATTGCTTTTGACGCGGGCCGTATTCTCACACGGCGATAGACCAGACAAAAGCGGATTGTGATCGCACACGACTCTGAATTAACACACATTCAACGGTAAAAACTGTTTGTTTCGTGTTTTAATTGCACCGGGCGCAGCGGCCGGGCGTGCTCAGTATGCATGTCGTATGAAGAAGCGAGCCGATGTTTTGGGGATAATTTTGCGTGAAATGAGTGGCTGATGACGGCGCGGGCATTGTCTATGACCGCCTCGTGATCGCCCGACAAGAAAGCGGGAGAAGTCGTGACGCAGTGATGACTTTGATACAAACAGCCATCAAATAATGCTTAATTATTAATGTACATAAATTACGGTCTGAAATAGAAATGTCTGCGTCTTACGGTGGTTCGATGTGGGCGATTGCCCGCGTCACCCCTTCGTGCGTTTGACGACAGTGGGAGATATCATCTGGCATCGTAATGGTGCGTGATCATGTGGGAATCTGCGTAGTACACAGATGAGACTGTGATCTCTCGTCTCGGAGATTTGGCGCTAAAGATCGGTGTTACTACTCTGCAATAGAAAACGGATAACAGCTCGATCTGCTCTCGACATACAATTTAATATTTGCCGCACAAGCATTGTCGCGAACCATTTTTAATCTAAATTTGACAAAGATTTTTATCACCTGATGAAATGAATTTTTAACATTCAATATAAGTTACTTTCGTGACTCCAACGTTTTGCAGATCATAGATCTGAAACATTGAAAAAAAGCCATTTTTACATTTTCATGTCGCCTGTTGATATCTTACTCAATGCGTAACTAATATTTTCTATTCCAAATTAAATGAAGAAGATTCTCAGAAGTTTTCACTATTAGTTATGAGACACCCAGTATATGTACTTAAGAGTTCTTAAATAGAATTAAATTTATTAAATTTAACTCACCGTACTTACATATTACTAAACTTAATATTTTCTAGACATATGATTGCAAAAAAATTGATAGATATTATTTATTTCCTTTGTGATTTAAACATTTTTTTAAAGATTGGCTAACGACAATATTTTACGACGCACCTTCTGATGTCGTTTTACAAGTTAGTATCTGAATATTAATTTGTATAATCTTATTTGCATTTATCTCAGTTGTGTCTATAAAGTCGAAAACTGCATTTATATGTCACCGAAGACGTTTATACGATAGACGTTAAAATATCCACATGATAATATCACTAACTATCGATAATAAAGTCTTCGGATTTTCTGTCACTTCGTTCTGCCTCCAGTAAATAAGATAAGTCAGAACTGGGTTTTAATATATTCGAGTAGCAAATGTGCAGATCAAATCGGAAACAGATATCAAAAGCATGTCTTTATCTTGTCTTCTTGCATTGGACTTCAATGCGTTGGTTGAAGATAAAGCGTGGTATAAATATAATACGTCTCTATATTCAACATATAATATTTTCGTGAGAAAGAGGCTTTTATCGTTTTTTACAAATATAAGGTATAAAAGCAAAAACAGCAATATCCAAAAAAAAAATTAATGCAGTCATCGAGGATTACTAATTTATAATGTACTGAATTTGAGACTTTATAGGTAAAATGGGCTATTGATTTATAGGAACACGATTTTGGAAGGGATAGATATATCAAATCTAGAATTAAGTAGGTACATTTTAAGTACATCCTCAGTGAATACATTCAAAACATTTTTTTTTAAATTTTTTGGATATTGATGTCTTTGAGTTTATACCCCACAAATGATCTCTTTGTTAATTAATGATTATTAAAATTACCACAGTTTGTTTTTTGGAGGTTGTATGTTTGATAATTTTATTGAAGGATAAGACCGCGTGAGAGTACGGCTGTCTCCAAAGTTAACTTTCACGTAGTCTTTCATGGTTATGTGTTATGTGTAGGCAGGGAGTAAGGACTATAAAGGTAATTTGAACAGATACAAGTTACTGGGTTAAAACTGGTTTTATTATAAGGAAGGAATGGACTTTAAATACACTTCTTCAATAATAAGCTAATACACTTCTTCAATAATAAGCTAAATAACATTGTGGCAACATTATCTATACTAATAAAAAGAAAACACGTTGTAGAAAACAACTTCTTATTGAATTATCAAGAGGTTTCTGGGGCAATGGTCTCTTCATCGGGATACAACATGTACTAAAAATTAAAATTTGAATTACAGACATTAACAAAAACCAAAACGCATAGGTACATATGGGAGTTACATTACTAATTGAGAATTATCTAATGTGAAAAAAAAATTAAAAGGTGACTATGTATTTGCTAAAAAAATTTGGACATTTATATTATTTAATTTGCTCTTAATGCTTTAAAACATGTTGATAATTAAATTAATAGCGGTTTAATACAAAATGTATTTTTATTAATTTTAAATTCCTTCAATTTTTGAAATTGTAATGTAGGGTTGGAACGAAATTAATCGCAAACGGGCTGTTGGATTTGGCAGCCTAAATACATTAATTAAAAATAAATAATAAAAACTTTTAAAATCTTAGTTTTAGACCATGATTTATAGATTTACAGTTAATCGTAAACGTAGACATACGTACAAAATAAAATGAATGACTGACTATGATTGTAAAGATTTTTTTTTGTTTTACGTTTCCGGCTTTGAAAATAATTTTGTAGACTAAGATATAGAATACATTAACAGATTTCAAAATAAAATATAAAATTTAAATTTAATAGACATTTCTACGAAAATGTCCTTTGCAAACTTTGTTTGATATTGTCAAAAAAATTATCCACCAGGTTGGATAGATCTTAAGATTACTCAGAATATCTCAATAACAAAATGATACATCAGTAATATATGTATTCTCGGTTACTAAGATATCCTCCAAAAGTATTAAAATTATGACCACAATTATCATATAGCGTAAAAAAATCTAGTCAAGTACATAACGTTATTTTAAAAACTTTTTTATTCTTCTCAGATCCATGTAGAATCGTGTAATATAATAATCCCAATTCCAATTATTATGATTTTTATTTTATTATTATTATTATTTCATTGTCTGTCCGTTCATCCGTCTGTCTGTTTGTCTGTCCCCGTAACTTGGTGTAATGTCCGTAACTTATTTTTAGTAAATTTTTGTTTTTCTTTTTTTCTTAAAAAACTTATTTTTCATTTTTTATTTACGTAAATTTTATACATTTTTTTCATTTTTTAACGTTAATTTTTTTTCATTTTTTATGAAAAATTATATTCATTTTTTACGATAAATTAATTTTATCATTTTTTACGTAAAAATTTTTACGTAATTTTTCTTTTCTTTTCTTTTTTCTTATTCCTTAGGAGCCGACATGTAACCGACACGTTAATTTTTTTCCATTTTTTACGAAAAATTATATTAATTTTTTTACGATAAATTAATTTTTTCATTTTTTTTACGTAATTTTTCTTTTCTTTTCTTTTTTCTTACACCTTAGAAACCGACATGTAAAAGTACCATCATTTTTTACGGATTACAGCTAGTATAAAATAAAAATATGCTGTATGAGTCCGTGATCATGATATGTAAATGAAATGTTGCGATTTCTCTCTAAGTACATCAATGTGTACATGAAAATCCACCTCGCATGTAAGCTGTCGCATGCAAGTGGACCGAAGCCGCCTTGAGGTGAATTATAGCCAAAAGTTAGAGCAAATGTAACTGTTTATACACCAGGAAGTGATGAGGACTAGACACGAGATCACTGCGTCTATCATCCGCATCCACCATCCAGATGAAACATTCATCTTCGGCTTTTTTGTCAAACGTTTTACGTGTTACGTCAAATGCTGACTCTGTACGTTACTTGTGGTTCACCAACAGCAGTTTCATAAATCAAATATTAAAAATTATGTACTCAATGAATTTGGAAAAAAAAACAGTTTTACAACTGACGTGCAATAGGACCAGAAAATGGATGAAAAGATAGACGTGGCAAGCTTGCAGTCAGTGTATAGCTCAGTAATAAAAAAGCAGAGTTCTGCAGCAGGACAAAACTGGCGATTTTCAAGATGCTCACCACAAAGTATGGCCTAAACTTTAGATATTGATGAAGAGAAATCAGTAGAGAATCCAGGATGCAGAGAGAATATGCCTAAGAGCAATACCGGTGGCTAAGTTGGTTTGAACATATAATTCGCGTGGAAAGAAGGACGACCCATGGAGAAGGAATCATCATCATCATCATCTTCCTTCCCTTGTCCTAGTAGGGTCGTGGGCTCAATGACTCGACTAGTTGCTTCCATGTTCCCCTGTCTTGCGCTACTTCTGCATGAGTCAACAATTCTAGACACATTCTGTTTTCATATTTTCATATTTTTGTTGCTTCTTCCACAGGCCGTCGTCCTTCCGGGATTGCCAGGAGAATTCTTCTTGGTATTCGTTCCACTGGCTTTCTTAGCACAAGTACAAGCCAAAAAAAACAGGAATCAGAAAAAATAATCAGGAATCAGAAGAATTAAATTCTGACTTTCTAGGAGGATTGATTTGTGACTCGAATAGCAACTTAACTTATCTCAAAAATCTGTTGTTTAATTTTACTGAAAAACTTTAGACTAATTAATAATTTGATTGATTCCAAAATAACTAACAGGAGCTCTATTTGAAATTAAAAGGATATCGCAAACAGGAAGAGCATACAACATTATTTATTACTTACTCATTGGTAACATTTTCACAACACTTACATTCATAACACTTACATTTTTACAGGAATATGTTTGAACTAAAAACATTATCAAGCCTATCCGAATAAAGACAAGACATACAAGACAAGATGTAATAATATACACAAGTAATGTAATAATATTTTTATAATAGATTTAATGACTGCGTCTCAATCTCCATGTTTCACCATTCGATTCTGTCTAACGTAACCATTGGAATTTTAATATCTCATATTGCAAGCCCTTCCCTATAGTTATTTAGGTACCTTCTTAGATATCTTGTTTCTTTCAACTTTCCCCTCAGACCACACAGAGAATAATATCATAAAGTTGTTACGAACCGCCTATACCTTGTCCGAATAACAGTCTCATAGTCTACGGCAAAGAGGCTATCTATGGTGTTCCACTTTTAACTGTAAAGTATCCACCGAGGTCTACAGGTAGGTAGGTAAAAGTATGTATCTACCCAACATTTCGCTACAAGTTAAATAAATTCTCAAGACAAAACATTCGTTATATCCACTATATCCCGACACATAGTTCGTATTAAAATCTCAAATTCCGTCACCGTAGCACATTATAAAATAATTTATTAAGTTTATTTAATAATGAAAACTTTTTGTTGTAAGGTTCCAATTTTACTACATAATTATCTTATATTTTACTACATAATTACATTACACAAATTAAAATAATCAATTAGAAAGATGTTAAATGTTGACTTAACTAGTGTCCGTTTTTTCCAAAGGAAGAGAACAAGAGGAAACAGCAAAAAAAGGAATACAATAAATTAGTTAATAATGTATTCTCCTTTATTATTTACATCTTCTATTCCGATTTACAACATTTATTTCGTTTACAACATCGAATTCCATTTATTCTGAATGTGCATTCGTACATACTCGAAAACCGCATTTTCAGTTCGGTTTTTGTATTATCAAGATACAGAATTGTTTCCAGACATATTAAATCTTCGTCTGATTCAAAAGCTTGCAATATTTTTCTTTTCAAATATATTTTTTAAGATTATTCGAAAGAAACCTCTCGAGATAAGCCCTGCTTATGTAGCGAGAGAAGATTAAGTACGTTATCCGGCTTAAGGCTAAGCTAAGCTTCTGGTTATGCGAGCGAAATTCACCACTTTTTCTTATAGTTTCTCTTTCATTTTATATCAAATTTTGCGAAGGTATTAAATTAAAAATTATTTATTAGGTTCCATATATTTTAAATAAGTACGTCTTCTTAAATGACACAAACTAATTTATTTAATAAACTAATAAATTACCAAACCAAAGATTTTTTAGAAATGAAGGAAATTGTATATATGATTGTATGGACTTTTGAGTTGTCTTTTTTTCAATAATATTATAAAGTAAATGTGGATCACTGCAAATTTATTAATCAATTAGAAAGGCATACAGAAAAATCAAATCAACGAAAAAATATTTGGCTGCTACCGGGATTCGAACCATGGATCTCCTTCCTTTCCGGGACAGGTGCGTTATCCAATTACGCTATAGCGGCCTCCTGTATTTCCGTGAATATATCGACCTTAAGTCACTTAAGTAACTTTGTTCAGAAAAAATTGCAACTTCACAATAAGAATGTGTTCTCGAATATAATAAATATAGGTATATTTAACTCCTTCGCTGCTCACCGTATGAATCATTTTTCTTTAACTACAAGATTTGCAGCACGTTTCATTATATCTAACATGGCAGTGCCAAGCTCGTTCTTCTTTTGGTGTATAAGTGGCAAGCTAAAACAATAATCTCCCAGAGTTAGATTGTACAAAAAAATTTTAAAGCAATTTAGTGGCGGGGTGAAAAGTACCAAATTCCATTTTTCACCCCAGAGGGGGCTGTGACTATAATCATTTTCGTCAGGATACAATGTATACCTACTAACAAATTAAAAATGAAGAATCAAAGTATAAAAGACACAATCAAAATATAAAAATTATGTATGGGAAATGAATAATAATTAAGTACCCACTAACATGAAAACAAATTTAAATGATAACTATTTGTAAAAGGGATCTGGTTATTTATAATATTCAATTCATTTTTTCTTATTTACAAAATTTCTAATTCATTCAACTGTAATTCTGTATAATTTGTATGTAAAATTTGTAAACCCTTATTAATATAAAAAAAGAATATCCATAGCCAAAAGATAATTAGAAAATTCGGAATAATTATTGCTACTTAACACCTCAAGTGTTCCTAAACACTAACATCAATGTTTCTACACGTTTTTCCTATATAAAAATAATCACAATCATTACAAATCAATTTACAAACACCCGATTTTTTTCAAAATTCATCCTTATTCTTAGTAGTTAATATATATTTTTAAATTTATTATTAGTATAAAAAGCTGGTTGAATGACATTTGGGATTTTAAGTATTGAATTCGAAATTTGATTATTTAAAAATACATTTTTTTCCAACGCTTTTAAATATCAAATATTGGAGGGTAAGTCGTAAGGTAAGGGTAGTCTTCAAAGTAGTACTGACTTAAATACTAAAATGACAAATGAAGTAATTCGAATAAGCTTACCTACATGGTGGGATAATATATCTTCAATGTTGCGATCTATCCAAAATTCTTCGCGATCCGAAAAAATACTATTTGGGAAAAAAACTTAAATATGCTCTTACTACCGCTAGGATCAACAGATGGCGACTGAAAACACGAGCCCCTGAGCTCGTCGCGGTGTCCATTGAGGGATGCGTGCACTTTGAAAGTACACAGGGTGGGACCTCTTATCCGCGCCACTTTTCTCCCCACCCAACCCTACACTGAATAGTGCAAGGTTTGCCCCTAATCTACGAATTTTTTCCTTATTTAGCTTCCTCTTTTTCACTATCCTTTTCATAGCATTACTAATTTATTTTTTATTTTAATGTTTTTTGGTTCCATATTTATTTAATACCTACATCCTACATGTATGATTTTCCATTAAAACATATTGCAGTAGGTAGTGGTATATATAAATATTTTTTTTATTTAATTTATTTGGTAAAACGTACAAACTTAAGAGTTTTCAATATAATTTAAATAATACACATTTATATTACACGCTTACCCACTTTTAAATGAGAATTTATTCTCGTGTTTAAAAGTGGGGGCATTGTCATACATATATATATCTATTAGTAATGAAATCGTTAGTGTAAGACATTAGATTAAATAAGTAATATATAGAAAAAGAAACATTAGATTAAGTTATAAAAATTAAGACATTAAATTAAGTAAGTAAGATATAAACAATACAAGAATACAAAAATGTGAGACATTAGAATAAGTAGATAAGGTATACACAAGGATACAATAAATTAAGTTATAAAAATTAATAATTAAAAAGGTAATGTAATAACAGTTAAAAGTATATATATATTGTTTTTGATAAGATTTTTTCATGGCGTTATTGTGATGGTTTTTTGTAGAAGATTTTTCAATTTAGTCTTGAATTTTCTATAATTTTTTCCGTCTTCATTTCATTGGGAAGAGCATTAAAGAATGATATTCCTTGATAAGAGAAATGGTGTTGGGCTGTGCTAGTATTACATTTAGGTATCAAAATATTTCCAGCTGATCTCGATCTATTAGTAAGACATCCAAATGTTATATTATTGATATACATTTTGTGTATTTGAAGTATCGCAAATTTTTTATAGATTTGATTAATATTTGGGACGTTAAAAATGTTGAAAAGTTCCCTTGTTGGGAATATTGAGGGTTTCCTCAAAATCACTTTGATAATTACTCTCTGAACTATTTCCACTGCCCATGATTTCAAAATGTTAGCAGCTCTGTTTGCTATTATATTTACATCACCCCATGTCTTTCCTTTTATAATTAATGCAGTATCATCTGCATAAGACACAATTTCTCCTTTTAAAGGTAATTTGAACATGTTGTTAACATAAATTATAAATAGTATCGGACCTATGACTGTTCCCTGCGGAATACCAAAAGATGTAGTTAGTGATCCACTTAGCTTACGTCCGATTCTCACCATCTGGCTTCGTTCTTTAAGATAGCTCTGGAACCAGGATAATACCATTCCGCTTATTCCTATTTGTTTTAATTTTGAAACAAGTTTTGAATGTGATATGCTATCAAATGCCTTTCTCAAGTCCACAAAAATTCCCAGACATTTTTCTCCACTATCGAGAGTATGATAAATAATAGATGTTAGTTTGGCAATTGCATCCTGAGTGCCTAAATTATCTCTAAAGCCAAATTGTTGCGGATTTAATATATTTTTGCTTTGGATATAGCTATTAAGTTGTTTTTTAACAACTTTTTCAAAGATCTTTGCTATGTTTGATGTAAGCGATATTGGTCTATAATTTTTTATTTCCTCCTGATCTCCAGATTTGAAAATTGGTATGACTATAGTTTTCTTATAATTAGTTGGAAATATTCCTGTCTGTAGACTGATGTTAATTATATGAGCAATTGGTCTGCTGAGTAGTTTGCTCATGGATTTAATGATCTTCACGGTGACATTGTCGTACCCAGGACTGGCAATTGTTCTTAACTCCTTTATGACTTCTTCAACCTCAGTAGCGGTTATTGTTTGGAAATTTGAGAAAAGATTACCAACAGTTTCCTCATCGTCGTCTATCATATCCTGGGTATTGCTGATTTTTTCCGCTAGGTTTTTACCAACTTTAGCAAAATAATTGTTGAATACGTTAGCACATTGTTCGGGATTTTTTTCAGCATCAATGGATAGATTATCAAACGAATTTTTTTTTGATATCCGCTTTTGTTTTGCTTTTATTGGTGATATTATTAATGACACTCCAGTAATCCTTGTTATTTTGTCTAGTTCTAGTTATTTTGTCTTTAAAAAACTTTTCTTTTGTTTGTCGTATTATCAAGGTAAGTTTATTTCTAAACTTCTTGAAGAAGGAAGAAATTTTGTTGTCATTGGGATATTTTTTTGAAATGCGGTATAATTTTTCTTTATTTCTGATTGATGTGACTAAACCTTGTGTAATCCACGGTTTGATTAATCTATATTTGGATTTTGTTTGGTTAGTTTTTGGATAGCTACTTTTATTTATATGGTTGAATAATGTTTTTTCAAAATTTACAGAACAAGTTTCAGCATCTTCTGAATTTATTGTCGAATACCAATTTTCTTCTGTGAGTTTTGTTCTCAATGTTTCATAGTTTATATAAAAATTATCTGAACTTATTGCTGCACAGTTACTGTGTTTTTTATCATTTTTATTTATTTTATTATACATAAATATGCATGTGTAATGATCAGTAATATTTGTTTTCCATACTATGTACCTATATTTTTTCATAATTAAATTTTTTCACTCTGAATTAAATGCCTCTATGTCCACTATATTTTGTTTTATATTTGATAGGCTATATAAAGATATTGGTTGATTGTATAAAGGGCCGAAGATTTCGAGCCCTTTGTACATTAAACAGTTAAGTGGATTATTTTTATTTATTTAGTTTCATTCTGTTATTAAAGGATTTGAGCAAAAAGCCTTGTCGAATTTTAGTTCATTCAACATTTTTGTTATTTTTGTTCTTATATTGCATTTCAATATTATATGCATTACTTTGTTTAGTACTATCTGCAGTTACTTTATTTAGATATAACTAATTAATCGCGGTCCTTCGGCAGAACTAAAAAATCTATTAACGCTTTCAAGAGAAGTTTCTAGAGTCACGTGCAGTTTACACAAAACTTTTATTAGTGGTTTTGTAGTTGCCGCTAGCCGCCCGCCGACCGGGTTGGGATTGTCCTGTATTTCGACCTCGGGCCGTTATCCCTATCGAAATCTGAATACAGGGAAAGTTTATTGGCTACAGAAGATAAAAAAGCGTTAATCTCATTCGTTTATCGAGACTTGGTGTCAATCTGTCTCGTTTGTTTCCTTATGGGTGTAATCTCTGTCCCGCTCCAACCTGTCACGCGGTGAATTGTCGGGGCTTTTCGCCGTCCCGCTCTGTCAGGCCGAAAGTATTTCTTCAAACATCCAGTCATTTTGTGGAGATGTTCGTCTTGATTCCTATGTGCGACATGGATAAGAAAAATAGGATGACTATCACGAGGAGAGTTTTTGGAACTCCTCCAGAAGAAATCCAACGATTCTAAGCCATCTTGCGATAATTGTATAAACAGGAAATAAAAGTACGTTAATTTCATATATACATACTTGATCGTTAATAGTAGTATTTTACATCGAAATCTGAAAAAAAAATTATTTGTTAATTATTAGATAATAATCTATATATGTACAGTTGCCGGCAAACTTCTTGAAATTTTTTGACGTAGTGGGAGAATGCGCAGAAGACAAAATTTGGGTCTCGTTGGTGGAATGGTACATGCGCAAACTTCCCCCCACTACGCCGAAAAATTTCAAGATGTTTGCCGGCTACTGTACCTACATAAATGTATATTTTTACATGCAAATCTATATAAATATCTTGCCAAACTGTTTACGCAGTTTGTACGCAAGAATATATTACATTATTAGTTTACAGTTACATGTCAAGACTACTTAATAGTACTTAAAAAATATTATAATACAATATTAAGAATATAAATTAAGTTATCAACATATTTCACAGTTCATTGTAGTATTTCTTTTATTGTTTTTCTAAATTTATTTGTCTTAGATACTATTGGATGACTACGATATTCCGAGTAATGAAATCTTAGAAATTCAATTTTCCAAACTTTCATTTATTGATTTATTTTTATCGATGGGCTTATACAATATTATACCGGGTGTCTTATAGCTAATAGCAAAAACTTCGGAGGAGTTTTCTTCATGCAATTTTGAAAGTTTTTGCTATTACCTACCTACGAGACACCTTGTATTAAGTGCAATATGTACATACCTAACATAAAACTTTTTTAAAATAAACAATAGAGATAAAAACACGTTATATAATAAAAACGATGATTAATAAAAAGTGATTTTTTATAACGGTACTAATTCAAGGAGAAGAAAAAATCTGTCCATTAAACTGTACTCGATTCTACTGGCATATTCCAAATCTAAGTATTTCTTTGTTCGGGTATGCTCCGACAACGATTGTTCTAATTTTAAACTATTTACAATAACTGACTCATATAATATGGTCGCCGCATCTGTCAAAAGGCGGTCTGGATTGCAGATACAGATCGGAGGCTGATTGTATTGACGGAAGGAGATGTGGCAGGGGACAGACAGCCGCGATCATCTATGGGACAATTGTTCACACCAAATTTTTTTACTCTGCATTGTAAACAGGGCCGGATCCAGGAAAAGAGATACAGAGTTTAAGTTGCGGGCTCTCTTTCTTGAATTTAACACGATGATATGAAAATAACGTCACGCACTTTACACTTACGCGATGATTTATATTTTATATAATTTGTTAATTTACAACACAATGTATAATATCTTCTACAATTTTTCCAAATTCTCAACCATAAAGGTGTATTCTGTAAAATGGTATTTTCCTAACGTTTTTTTACATTGTACTTTAATGCCACACTAGGACTAACTATCAGTGTCATTAATGACACTGATAATCTGTGCATTAAAAATAAATAAAAATAAAATTAATTAACTTCATAATGTAATTAAGATTATGTCCAGTCAAATTACTTTATTTGACCGGACAAAATCAGACATATTATACGCAAACAGAAAAAAAAATAGTTTCACAAAAGTAATATACGATCCAGAAACTTCTCGAACATAGTCCCGATTTCTACCAATTTCCAGTTTATTCTAAAATTTTTCGATTAATATTTCTCTGGAATGAGGAACTATGAATGTGGAATGGATGAGCGAGGAAAGGATGGTAATGATAATGTATGAGGCGAGTGTTGAAAGCAGTATAAATAGAGCGTGTCCGCGAAAGACCTGGCATAACCAAATAAATCAAATATTGGAGGATGGCTCTGTGAAAAGCTTCAGCATCAAAGGAGCGCGCAATAGAAGGTGTATGAAAGTGGACGAAGCAAAAGTGGTGTGCCATGACAGAATGGTGTGATCGTTAGAAAGTTAGTTTGTTAATATTTAACCGTACGTAAATAACGAGATTGTTATTTGGTGATTGTTACCCTAACACTCAAAAATAGAGAAAAATCAAGACATCTGTCAAATGTCGACATTTCTATCATTGATTGTGACGTAAATATTGGCTTTAACTTAATATTTGAACTCTTTGGATGAAGAAATTAGTAGATGCGTATGAAATAATCTAATTTCTGACTACTTTTAAAATAATATTAGTAGTACCTATTTATTTTATATAGTACTGGCTGTTCGTACTTGCCGTTGCACGGGTTAAGGATTAATTTAAAAATAAGTTTGGGGGGAATACAATGTTTCCGTTGTTTTACAATGCATTTAATAAAAACAATGTTTCCATTTAATCATTGCTGGGATGGACAAGATGTCCGGGAGCGAAATGTGGCATATGTTATCCGTTGGGTCCTAAAGAACAAGTATGCAAAATTTGAGTCAGATCGGACAAACGGTGTAGATTTGTATAGAGAACAGGCAGACAGACAACATTGAGTTTTATAGGTATAAGATTCATCAAAAACTTACATGTGGACATAAAAACAGAAATGGCAATTTGTGCTTCCCGCCTTGGGTTTTTGACGACAATTATTTACGAATCTCTTATAATCCACATTCCCCTCAATCAATGTTCACAACGTTAAACCATGTAGATTCGCGACTATTTTTCAAAAGTCTCATCTAAAATTGCACTAGTCGTAAATGTAGGTAAATTAATAAGTAATTACACGGGCATAAATAAACACGTCCCATCTATTTTTGAGTGTTAGAGTAGTAATCACAGAATAAGGGCCGGTTGTATCAACCATATTATAGTAACCTTTCGTTCAAATCATCGATTACACAACCCGATTTCATAAAAATCTATGTTTTTAACGCAAAATATATAACTTTAATCCAAGTTGATACAACCGGCCGTAGGGCGGACTGTAGTAAATCTACGTTTTGTCTATTTTTGATTTTTGGGATTATAATTACCAAAATAACATCTTGTATCTTGTTGTCGAGTACCTATTTATGGAAAAATGAAAGTATCGTCCAAACCATGATCTTAGACACTTTATCTGGACAGATTCTGTTTCTAAACCCTTAACCCATGATAATCTTTTTCTTCTTCTTCTTCTTCTTCTTCTTTAGCAGCCTTTTAGAACTCGTCACAGTCCACAGTCACAATAGAGCGCCATCCATCCTTTAACATTAACATTGTGGTCCAGTCTGATGGATACCCCCCTATCTCTTGCGGTGCTATCTTGATATTACCTGCCCATCTCCGTCTTCGTTTTTTACTAACGGAAATAAAAATACCTTTATTGATCAAATCCCAAATTCCACCCTGATTGACCCCGAAAAGAAACAAATTGTAAGTAAAAAATCGCCGCATAGTGAAAAGTCACAAAAGATTGATATTGTTGTCTCGCTTACATTACAAATGAATAATATAATTTAAGTAATTTTTAATTTTACCACGGCGCTTGTTCGAATGTAGACAATTGAAACACAGATGTCATGATAACGTCACACCCTCGATCATGACGCGATAGAATTCAAAAACTCGTAAAAATTCTTAGAAATGACCACGCGGTGATTGTTTACAATCTGACAATAAATTATCGGTGACCTCACTATTTATTCCAAAGATAGAGCAAATGCGTCGACTAGCATTTAGGTGCACTAGGTGCATTTAGGATTTATGTTTTGTAAGTATGTATATGTATATTGGTACGTACATGGTACATGTATATTCTAATATCTCAATTTGCAATTCATTCGTCGTAATATTCAATAATGAATATTACGATGAAAAAATTATTTCGATTTCTTTCCATTTTTAGCAGTTTAATTTTTTAGTCACTCATTTTTTCAAGTTTTTTTTTCATCAAATCTGTCTATTTAATGGTATATTTTATTTTATTTACCGTACATTTTATAAAACGAGAGCTGCCTCCAAAGTCAGTTTTACACCCGTGCAAGTGTCGCGAGGTCTAACTTGGTTATAGCTGGTGGTAGGCAGGTAGTAAATGTGATATAACAGAAAGGCGCACCTACTTATTGTGTGTAAGGTACTTCAAAACCATACTCCAATTAACATGACTAATGGTAGATCCCCAAACCTTATTTACTATTAATAATTTATTAAAGTTATTAATTAATTACTTACATTATGTACCTACTCTCCCTTAAACATATAATGAAATTATATAACTCAGTGAATTTAAGATCAAACATACAATTCGATTCTCTAAATATATCATTAAATATAATATAAGCCCTAGTAGCCAATTTTTAAGCATTTTATTGGGCATTGTTCGTTCGGAGGATTTTTTTCAGAATAATCAAATACAAGGCATCAGAAAGGTTGTTCGTGCCCAGCTTATCAGTGTGTATTATAGATAATAACAAAATTCTTAACTTTGCTGACCATTCTCACTTAATTCTTGAATATAGACCAACAATATACAGTTCCGTCTATATATATATAAAACAAAATTCTTAACATGCTTTATACTTGAACATACGCCCAAAAGATACAGATCCGTAAAATATGTAGCGGTACCTGTTCAACCCTGTGCCATGTACCTATCACCCGACCCATAGTTTTGTTTATATTAACATAATAAAAATCTCCGCGATATAAACAAAAGGGTCGAGCTAGGGACTTGGCGACACCACACCAGTCGGGCTTCTGCCGTAAGATCGGGCAGACTTCCGCGCGTCATCTATTTCTTTGTTCGTCATTACATAAAATATTATTTGTACACTTTAACTTGCTTCCGGGGCCTATCTCCGGGAAGAAATAAACAGTAACTGCATATCGCTCTTTCATTTCATCGACTACGAATCTTCCCGACTACGAATCTTCCCAACAGTGGTGACCCCGACGTGATACAGTTTATTTTCGATTTGGGAAGCCGACGGATGAAAGACGTCATCTCAAGTGAACAGTGATGTGACAAAGGACACGGGCGGAAGCAGCAAAACAGGGGCCAACTGCATAACCAAATGTTAAGCCTGGCCGTTCATCAACCGATTCATCCAGCGCCGACTCACTGTGCGCTCGCAATGGCGAGCACCGGCATCTCCAGCATCTTCAACTACAAGACTGCGGATGTCGGACATTCGTCACCAACAACACCAGCAACGCCGACTCACTGAGCGTTGGCAAGTCAACAAGCGCCGATTCACCGCGCGCTCACACTTGCGAGCACCGACATACCATGCGTCCTCGACTCACCGGACGGCGGTTGTCAGTCTCACGTAACCAGCGACCAGCGCCGACTCACCGTGCGCCAACAACGCCGACTCACTGTGCGTTCCATTCTGCAACGCCGACTCACTGCGCGTTCGCAGCAACCAGTGTCGATCCATCATGCAAGAACAACCCGCGCCGATTCTCTGAGCACCAACCATCAACGCGGCGGTACCCAGGGGGATACAAGCTGCCCACGCTTCTCCGCCTGCACCCAACCATCACCACCACCAGCAACGCCAACTCGCTGAGCGTTGCCAACACTCACCACGCGCTCTCACCTGCGATCATCGGCATACCATGCGTCCACGACTCACCGGACGGCGGTTGTCGGGCGCTCGCAACAAGCAACAGCCAACAATAAACAGCATCGCGGAGCACCGAACAACTAGCATCGCAGCATTCCTCGCACCCAGTCCACCCATCGAGGAAGCTGCTGGAAGGGGAGTGCTGTAGCGGTACCTGTTCAACCCTGTGCCATGTACCTATCACCCGACCCATAGTTTTGTTTATATTAACATAATAAAAATCTCCGCGATATAAACAAAAGGGTCGAGCTAGGGACTTGGCGACACCACACCAGTCGGGCTTCTGCCGTAAGATCGGGCAGACTTCCGCGCGTCATCTATTTCTTTGTTCGTCATTACATAAAATATTATTTGTACACTTTAACTTGCTTCCGGGGCCTATCTCCGGAAAGAAATAAACAGTAACTGCATATCGCTCTTTCATTCCATCGACCTACTAATATTCCCAACAAATATATAGATAATAAAATTCTTATCTTTACTGACTATGCTCACTTACCTAATACTTGAACACAAGATGCAATTCCGTAAATTAAAAAAAAAAAATCATGTGTTCCTGGCTCCAAGTAGGTAGGTACCTACGCAGAAATGGTTTCCTCAAGTTAAATCGAAGGTGGCAAGTAGGTACCTACCATAGTAAAGACCGGTTGTTTGATGAGTAGTTAGAGTAGGTAATAGTTAAGCAAAAAGCATAGATTTATTACGAAAACGGGTTTTGATTGGTGGAAAACACAAAAAGCTAAGCTTTTTTCTTAACCGGCCCTAAGCAAATATAGGCCTGGCTCCGCCAAATTCCGGGTTCGGGGTAATCTATCCCGGCAACCCCCTTTTCTCTGTGTTTATGTGGACAAAAGTATATTATGTTGAATTTGTATTAGTAACGTAAATGAAGAAAACAATAGAATAAATGAGTGAACTTGAAACGCCAGGTGGCAGTGAAGCCAATCCGAAATAGATAAATTTACATAGAGATATGAAGAGATGAAAGTGAAATACAAAATACAGGCCGGGTAAAATGATTTATGTCAGACAGAAGTCTTTACTTGTAATCTTTAGTAAGTAGGTATAGCTAATTTTGCCACCTTGGAGTAATATTTATGATAGTTAATTTTACCACCTTCTAATAAGGCGGCACTGTAGGTAAAGTGTTATCTACAGTGTCGCGCCTAGGTAGGTACCTAATTTTTTTTTTAAATATCAAGTAAAATGTTTAGAGGGTTTTTCAATGAACTTTTTTACCCTTTCGAATTAATGTAAATCTGTATTTTGTGATGTTTATAATAATAAGTAGTTTGTAAAAGTATCAAAGCTATTAGAGCTAATGAACTTGTAGTATTAGAATAGGCGATCTAGCCGCATGTAGAATAGAAGATCCTAAGGAATAGAAAAAAATCTCATCTGAATCTTTACGAAGGAATTTTGCATTAGCTAGACATCTGTTGGCCACATTTATTAACACTTTCTATCTAACTCGGAATTCATTTACACGGTAGATTCACATTAACCTATTTGTATTATTTAGTGTTATATTATTTTTTAATAGATGTCTCTAATGTTTTTGGCATATTTTAGGACATCTACCGGAGAAATAATATATTATTTTATATCTTGACCATTAAGATATACCTCTAAAAATAAATCATTCATAAAAATTTTGTTTAAATTTTCTTTTAGGTTTATGTACATTTATTATTGGCAGTTTTAGTATTTCAATTTCTAACTGGACCATAATTAATTGTACAAAAATCTAATTAAAACATCTTCAAACAACTTTCATTGCTTAATCGCGTTTGCATTATTAAAATATAGATGACTCTTTAGTTATTTTTTTCTTGTACATTTTTTATATTGTGCTCGTTCTTTTTATTACCCGTAAAAAAATAACAGGGAAACGGACTCAAAAATTTATCAGAAATGAAAAGAATGCGCACAATTGAAAATATTTTCATCTGAACAAAATGCGTTAGTGCTTCAATATTTACCTGCTTTTTTGTAACACGCCTACAGGCATTACATAAATAGAAAACTATTGGATTGTATATACTCTAAGAACCTAGTCGTCCTAGTCATTAAAATATCATCATCGCTTCGAATAGCGGGGTCAGCTGAAAATATTATTATTCAGTTTTACGAAATTCGTTTTTTCTAAAAACTTTTCCTGAAAAGCCAATTTTGAGTGGATATTTTGTGGTTGGTATCTAATCAATTGATGAAATATAAAATTATAAATAAAACGTGTTTTCATGTTTTGTTTTTTCATTCGGTCCATTTATTTCAGTATTAGTTATTATTCTAGTCTGGCTGGACCTTATTCGGCTCTCGATCAAGTCCGTCGGCAAACTTTATTATTAGTATCAATAAGTTGACATTTTCTTTTTGTATTGAACTGAATAGTTTCCAATCTTTTCGTTATATAAGAGCCACTGATTAAAAAGTATGTATTTTGAATTTATTTCGTGAATTTCAATAATAATATCATTATTTGTCACCATTTCATTTCCATCTGTCAGTTCTGTTGTGTCAATTCACAGCTGATATTGTAGTCCCTACAATATGACACTGGTCTAACTGATTTTAGTTTAGTTAATTTACTATTTTTAAAAGATTATAATATACTTCTTAAAAAACGACTTATTGTAATAATTATGTTTAAATCTGTTGAGAGTTTGTGAATATTACCTATCCGCGTGTTATCTACATATCTCTTATTTACCTATAGAAGAGATACGCGTATTTTATTTTGCTGTGTTGTGTCAGAATTGATTTCTGGTTGGATTTATATATTTACCTTTCGATTTAGGATAGGATGCAGACTTTCGAAATTTAGACATCAACACATCAGTCATGAGTTTATTTTCCGAGGAAAACAGTTCATCTGATGAGGGTCCTGGAGTGTTTCCTCAAACATACATCGTCTTAAAGTTTTCGCAAAAAGCCAATGAAAAGGCAATATCTTGGTTTGTCAATAAAATTCGTGGAAAAAGACAAGATGGTGGTGCGGAACTCCTGGTGCGTAGGCAGCCTTACAAAGAAAATGAGGTAAGCGTGTTGTATTAATTTTAACCATTATGTCTCCTAGAGAGCCTAGTGGAGATGTCAGTAATATTTACAAATATTTCTGTATTTAATAAATATTATGTTCGTTTAGTACCATTTGTTCCGACTGGGTAACTGAACCAGGTTAAGGTGGTAATTAAGGTTTTATGGGTAATTAAAGGATTCCCTTTTATTACTTTGCATAACAGATAACAAAATATCATTGAAACTATGGAGTGCAGAATACCCAAGCTAAAAAGTATTATATAAATATCAAGTTGATAAAACAACCTTCTGTTTTATAATATGAGAGTATCCATGTTTTGGTATTAATTAACTACCACAGTCCAATATAAATCTACCAAACGCCTAACAAAAATTCAATGTGTTTCATTTTCATACTATACCTACAATAGGACTGCGCGTGTATATTTGAAATTAGAGTGACAAAATGCCTAACCCCTCAATTTCTCTCAATTTTAAGTTACAATAACTTATTACTACAATAAATTATTTTAAGTACTATTTCTTGGAGTATCATTTTTATTTCATAAACATATTTTTTATTATATAACATATTTCACAATTAATCAATCCGGAAAGTAATTCATTTTTTTTGTTAGTTTATTTATACATAGGTATATTCATATTAAAGAGTGACATATAATTATGAAAAAACAATGACATTAAATTTATGTATAAAAAAAATGACAATACTTGTAATATGATATGTAATACAAAGCGTGGAAAGATATTTTAATAGTATTATGAAGGAACTATTCTATCTTACAAAATTACTTCATGTGAATGAAAAAAATGAACATTATATGTGGGACTTTTGCATCCATACACCACATATATTGATCTTGCTTTTTCAACAATTCTTTAATAACCTTTATCTTGCTTTTTTTATAATATTTTCAGGGTCTCATCTTACACGTCTCCGCATCCAAGATAAAATTCCTCCAAGTTGCCGAAGACATTGAAATTGTCAAAAGAGACCATTCAGGGGTTCTGAGAGAATTTCTTGTGAGTCAATTAGAAGAATTTTTAGAGGAAGGAATGCACATAGATGATTTCTTAACAACGGCAGAGAGACAGACTGTAGTTAGACATGAATTAGAAAATATAAGATCTTCTATTGATGAAAGTCATATCCCAGGATACAATAACATCGGTCTCTACCAAGGAAAATCAGTATTACAAGCATTGTTGCAAGCGGGGATTGTAGAAAAAATTTATTCACTTCATGATGAAGAAGCATTGAGAAAATTAGGTTCTAAGTGGTTTATGGCTCTTTTCCGGAAGCAGCCTTTTGGTAATTTAATTTGATATTTTTATTTTACTCAACATATTTATGGTATAACATGATGCATTAATGATACAGTGCTTTTTGACCTTTAAAGATTTTGTATATTCTTGTGTTACAGAGGAAATCAGGACCTACTTCGGGGAGGCAGTTGCATTATATTTTATCTTTATTGGATTTTATACAACGGCATTAATTTTTCCAATGATTTTGGGATTTATCCAACTATTCTTGAGTCATGAAACACTAGTTTTTTTCTGTATTTTCAATATCCTGTGGGTTATCGTATTTCTTGAAGTAAGTTCTATATCTTTCTACTTGTAATATGTTACATATTTAATAATACAGTGGAACCTCAACTTATGAGCACAATTCATTCCATTTTTTTCTCAAAACACTCACATGTCAATAATAAATAAAGGAGAACTCTATTTACACATTCCAAAATCCAAAAATATGAATCAATATATTAATTACCCCAAACAATGTCGTATGTTTCTGCTTTTGGATGATGATTTCTATTTGTATACAATAATTTTGCCATGGTGCCCGTTGGGTCGTGTGGCGCAGCGGATAACACGTCTGACTACGGATCAGAGGATTCCAGTTTCGAATCCTCGCAGAATTGAATTTTTTTTTACGGTCGAGAATATTTTATTTGTTGAAATTTTAATTACAATTTTTTATAATGTTGTATAAAAGTAATCAACACTGCGAGAAGAGAAGAGAGTAGGTACCTACCTATCGAACTGTGGTTTATTCCGCTCTGACTTATTAATCGGTTAGAAATACTGAATAAATACTTTGTCTTAATTATATCTAAACTACCCGTAATTAAAAGTGGAAATTTGCCAGATACAATTGGCCGCGAAGCGGCTGATGTAGGCATAGGTAAACAATTGTGTTTGCTGCCCAGCGGCCATCGCTGGCCGCGAAGCGGCCACAATAGCCGCCCGCAGGGCCTAGCAGTAAGCAATGCTGCTAGTATCAAAATAATTAGTACAAATATCCATACATTTTTATATTTTTTAAAAATATTTACAATAAAAGGCACAATTGAATTTATTAATTATATCCATATCGGAATAAGTGACAGTTCAATGAAATCTTTTTCTTTTTGTGGAACCTTAACTAGGAACCTATGACGCCTGCTATTGCCTCTTTTTGAGGATTTGATGAAAATGTAACATTGTTTTGTCATTGAAAAGATTAAATACTTGCCTAATGCAGAGTGGCAATAGCCTAAGGCCAGCGCCACTCTACGCAGATCTTCCGCTGCATCTTTTCCATCACATAAAATCGGCAAAGCGAACGGGTCGACCAATCGTCCACGTAGTTTGTTTGATAAGTGCATATCACGTGGAAAGAAATGTATTCCACGACCGAAGCGACGCGGCAAAAGATCTGCGTAGTGTGATGCCGGCCTTACTCGGGTAATGTTTTTCTATTAAATCTTGCACTGTTTTCCAAATTTACAAAACTCCTTCTTTTTTTTTTTTTTTGAAGTGACTGATTTCTCATCTTCTTTCACCTCATCCTCGGTCGAGCTCTCTTCTGTAGCCGCATGCTGTTGCTTATGATGCAGAGCCATTATTTCTTTGATCTGCTCCCGATCTTGTTCTTCCACCTGCTCTTGAATTTCATAATCAATGCACATATCAACAAACAAGTTATTGATCTACTTAAGAATCAAAATACGATTGACCCAAGCCTTGTTGTTAGACCTTCACATAAAATTTAACTGGCTCTTTTGTACCTTGAATATTTTGAAGGCTCGTTAATTCTTGGAATGATACCGAGCAAGGGCTTAGCATCCAAATCACCACTTGCATTAGCAAAAAACAAGAGGGTGAGACGGTCTTTCAAGCAAGTGTGTAACAAGAATTCTCGTATATTATTTATTGAATTGGCGTTAACTTTGTGGAATGACATTATAATTATATATAAATAAATAGATTACTTGTCTAAGACCACTAATGAGTTTAAGATGATTACACAACTAGTTTCGACAACTACCGATGTTGTCATCAACGGGTGATGATTTAAACTTATTAAATTTAAACTTAAATCATTTAACTTAAATCGTTTAAATCATCACCCGTTGATGACAACATCGGTAGTTGTCGAAACTAGTTGTGTAATCATCTTAAACTCATTAGTGGTCTTAGACAAGTAATCTATTTATTTATATATAAGAATTAAGATACTTATCAATAATTTAGTTTGCTCTTATGTCGAGTTATATTTAAAAAAAAAATCTCATATTTTGAAATTAGTTGAAGTTCCACTGTATATATTTTATTTTCTTTAAGCAACAGTAGCAGAAAAAACTTGATAATTTAAGAATATTTTTCATTTTAAAGATAAAATTATTATTTTATAATACATGTTGTGAAAATATGTATATATGCTGTATATCAATAAATACTTAAATATTGAATAGAAAAGAATTACATGTTACAATAATGTTTCATTTTAACAATTGTTTTCAAACAAATAAATATTATTTACATAATATGAAACATTTTAATAAAAAAATGTAATGTGAGCTGTTTTATAATAATATAACTGTGGTATTTCATGGGAAGCGAATTAGCATTTTATGTATAAAATTATTCTGCTTGATTAATCAATGTGCACACATAAGTCAGCACCCTTACTATATATGTATACAGTAATTTATTATTTCTAATATAACTCTTCTGTCTGTTTTTGTACTATATATAATGATTAAACTATACATAATCGGTATTATTATGACAGGATAGGGGTCCATCAGATATTCACCAGACTCAGATATTCATTTGAATATTGCAAAAATATGTACCTACATAAGAAAAAACTTTACATACTTTGAAGAAAAATAGCAATTTATTTTAATTGAATGAATTCTTCCTATTCTTTCTGGATTCCAGGTTTGGAGAAGGAAAAGTAATGAATTGGCATTTAATTGGGGGACCATTAGCATGACAAGTTTAGATGAGCCGAGAGCCAACTTCCAAGGTATCATGGGAATAGATCCCGTGACTGGAAAAGCCTTACCAGTAGCTCCAAGATGGATGACCAATCTCAAGGTTACTTTTGTTTTCTTTCTGTCACCTGTCATTTTCAAATTTGGCCAATTTGTGACCTCATATCGTTAAGATTTTCACAGTCAACTTTGAACAAATAATTTACTTCTTTTCTCATTATTCCTAAATATTGCATCAATATTAAGCGTCAAATTTTCTCATTTGCAAGTTTTTCATTTTTATTTTACTTTATATATATTGTTTATGTTCTTCTTTTCTGTGCACATTAAGGTGATTGTCTTGCAAAGTGAGCACATTTCACAATTTTTTCTCATTTCTGTATGGAAAGATATCATATTAAAGTGTATTATAAGATTTTATATATTTTAAATACAGATATCTTATTAAAATAACATAAACTAAATTATTTAATAATTTAATAAATAACTAAACCTATGATGTTTTAAAAATGAAGAAAATTGCTCCACTTTGTGGGCCTGTTACGACTGAATTGGCTTGCTTATGACAACTGAACTGGCCTTGTGAGATGTCTTTTAATAATATTACAAAGTAAACGATTAAACCTATTAAAATTATTCCAAAATCTGTCAGTTTGTTTTCTTACAATTTATGTTTCAAAAACATTGTTTTTAAAATATAATTTATTTTTTGCCTGGTTTTTTCAACCCTTTTTACATTTTACTTCATTACTTTTTACACGATTGACAACTTTTTTACTTCAGTAATCAAAAGAATAGATATTATTATTTTAAAATAAAAACAAAAAAAAAAATATCTGTGTCGATATTCCTTACGCAAAGTATATAAGACACAATACGCAGTGTCTTGATTAAATATCAAAAATATGACATTTTGAATAAGTTATTGTTTTTTTTATAATAATTTTAAAATAATAATATCTATTCTTTTAATTGTTAAAGTAAAAATTTGAAAATATTGATGAAAAAAACCATACTAAAAATAAAAAAAAATTAAAAAAGTATTTTTTAAAACCTAAATTGTAAGTAAACAAACTAATAGATTTTGCGATAATTTTAATAGGTTTAGGATAATCATTTACTTTTTAATATTTGACATGGACATGGACATTACATCTCATGAGGCCATTCAATCATGAAAGACCCACAAAGTGGAGCAATTTCCTTCATATTTCCAATTCTATTTCCTTCATATTCAATTTCCTTTCCTTTTAAAACATCGTAGGTTTGGTTATTAAATGATTAAATAATTTATTTTGTGTCATTTTAATAAGATACCGTATTTAAAATGTATGGAATCTGATTAATAAATTTTAATACGATATCTTTTAATATACAATTTATTTTTTTTTACTATTTTTTTTTAATATACAAAAACGTGGCAAAAAGCCCAAGAGAAGATATGAGAAAAAATTGTGAAATTTGTTCACTTTGCAAGACGATCGCCTTAATGGATTAAATTCATCTTTCTACAATTTTATTTTTCAGATGTACTGTGTATCATTACCAATCGTCTGCTTGTGTTTATGTGGAGGTTTTGTTATTATGTTGTGGTCATTTTGGGCTGAAGACGAAATGAAAACTCAGTTTGAACCGGACAGTTGGTTCATCATGATTCCAAGTGTTATCTACACTGCTATAGTTTTTATTGTTAACTTGATGTATAGAAGCTTTGCCACTTTTCTCACTGAATGGGGTAAGAACCCTTTCTCTTTTGTTTGATGATCATGCATTATTGGCTGCATGCAATCATGTGCCTTGTTAAAACATATTTGCATTTTATATAGTTCCCTCTGACAAGACTTGTAATAACATACTGTAAACAATCCTGTTCCAAATTCTCACACTTGATTGCTTTACTTAACTTTTAATGTCAGCATGCTCTCCAATTATGTATGTATATATAAAACTGGTATTGAATAATATAAACAGATCACACTTTATATTTACTATTCAATAGCAAAATTGCCAGTTTCCTACAACATCGCTAATAGGAGTTTACTCGCATTTTGGGAAGGCCTTAATACTAAGCTAACTCACACATTATAAAGCTAATATTATGTGCTGGTAAATATATATTTTTGGAAAAGGATATTCATTAAAAAATGGAAATATTTTTATGGGGTGAGAACCCTTCGAATATAGTTCCAAACTTTTTTTTCCTTAATAAATAATAAACTAAATTAATTTTTATTCAATGTTGAACAACAAAGGCATAATTTCGTTTGTTAAACACTATGTAGTAAAATATATCGATAGCACTTACGTTACATTTAATTGAATTATCATTCTGACTAATACAGGGCTAATAAAGGGGAAGAGGTAAACGTAATTTTATTCAAAACTTGCAAGAAAGTTTTGCTTTTTTTCACTAATTATTAAATTGGCCCTTTAGAGGTAAAAGTCACTAAGCAATATTGGCCAAAATGAGTTATAAATACAAACAGTCATATTTTTTCCATCTCCGTTCCAGGTAAAAATCAGTATATTCCATATCTATTCATACTTATTTAGTTGTAAAACTTATAATTTGAACATTTTCATTAATTTTAATATCACATGTTGAATGTTTAAACCTCATTATCTCAGAACTACTCTAATGTTACTTGGTGAGTTTTACCTCTAAAGGGATAAAATACTCTATGATTTCACATTATTTTACAAGCACTTCATATTTTCATTACATTATATAGATTCATTCAATGATTATAATTAATATGTTTTCTTTACAGAAAATCATCGAACACAATCGCAATATGAAAGACACCGTGTGATAAAACTAGTTTTGTTTGAATTTGTTAACAATTTCATGTCTCTTTTCTACATTGCTTTTGTTCTTCAAGATCCTGAAATGTTAAGGCAGCAAGTGGCTACCATGTTGATTATATTGCAGGCCATTAATCATTTTCAAGAAGCCATACTGCCTCTCGTTCTTCGTGGATCATTTAATCAGGTTATTTATTTATTCAGTAGATACATAAATTTTTTTTTATAAGAAATTAAATCATGTTATATAAATTAAAAAATGTTATTACATTTTAATGACATTATACTCCCCATAATATGAGCCAGTAGCTCGAGCTTATGAGAGGAGTATTTACAAGCCAAATTAAAGTACAAAAGCAGAAACCATTTAGAAGTAGTAATTTTTATTATACAAAAACCATATGAGACATGTGGGCAATACACCGTTGTCCAAAATCAAGGATTTGACTTTTTTCTTAAACTGTTCGTATTTCGGAATGCTTCTTTCTTGAAATTTGTTTTGCGACAACAATGTATTGTACCATTTTACTCCCAAGTATGTATACTGATGTTGTGCCATGGTGGTTCTTAACGTTGGTATCTTTATTTGTCCCTTTGTTCCATGTCTATTACTTATATAGTCAAAGGGGTGGGATTTATTTATAAAATAATCTTTATAGATTTGGCATAGGGAGTTATTTTATATATTTTTGTGAGTTATGGTACATTAAATTCTTGAAATATATTTACATTAGGATAGTCATAAGGTTTTTTGAGAATCGTTTTAATAATTATTTTTTGTATTATGATTAATGGCTTACGGTAGATTTATAAGCCCCTCCCAACCCATATTATTCAGTATACTTATATGTGATTGCTTGTCTGTTGATTAAATTATGAATTTAAAATGATTATTTCTCAATTTTAACAGTGGGACAGTATAAAGACAATTTTTTCTGGAATGCACACACCGAAGTCTGGGAAGAAGTGCAGTTATACATTTAATGAAAATCTTGCAGCTCTTCCAAATGTGTTACGCGATATTGAATGCCTTAACTATGATGATCCACGATTAGAGCAAGCAGATGCAGAAGGAAAAATGGAAGATTATGAAGGAACGTATGATGACTACTTGGAATTATTTATCCAATTCGGTTATGTGGTAAGAATTTTTTTGTATATTACTAAATTATGTTTATGTATTCATCTACTAATTTTGATTAACATCTACTAATACTCAATTATTGAATTTCATTTTTAAAGGTGCTGTTTTCTTCAGTTTACCCATTAGCTGCATTTTGGGCCGTGGCAAATAATATTATAGAAATCAGAGCAGATGCCTTCAAACTATGTAGAGTATATCAAAGACCATTGGCACGAAAAGTTAAGGACATTGGAGCATGGCAGGTAACATTATTTGTTTCATTTTATAAGCCACATGCATTTGTTATTTTTATCTTTTCTTTGTTTTTCTGCCATTGTTATTATCTTTTTTGTTCATCTAATTATTTAAAATAAAATCAATCCTAACATTTCAGAGATCTTTCGAAGTTGTGGGGGCAATGTCAATCATGACAAACTGTGGACTGCTATGGCTCTCCCCACAAATGAGGAGTTATGCTGAAAGTTGGGAAATGACACCTCAAAATCTGTTCTTCTATTTCGTGGTATTGGAGCATTTGTTGTTGGCCGTGCGATATATCCTGCATCAGGCTATTCCCGATAAACCGGAATGGGTTAGGATAGCTCTGGCGAGGAAAAATCACATATCAAAAATGGCCCTAAAAAATGAGGTTAGTTAGTAACAAATCCTAACTTAATATGTAGTATACATCTTTTGTCAAGAATATTATTATATCTATCAATCCTTGATTGTATTTTCTTTTGCAAGCCAAGCCTAGTAAGCCAGTTTTAATCATCAACCCGTTGTAAAATACATATAAGGTCAGTTGTTTCATCAGCAGTAACAGTAACTCCCATTCCGGAACGGGGCACAATGAACCCCAAAAATCTTATTTTTAAAACAATTTAATAATTGTAGATGGTATTTTTTTTAATCCTCATAAATATCCCAAAGAATACATTATCAAAAAAAATTAAATGATAATGTGTAGGAAGAAGTCAAAAGCAGAAAAAAAAGTTTTTCCATAGACAATCGGCAATATTCTACACAATGTGGTTACATCATTTTGCTTGCAAAGCTTCTGTCAGTCGGATGCTTCTGAGTTATAAGACATCAAAATATTGCGGTTTCTTATAAATTGGCGACAAAATTAGTAGAATTTTGTTCACATTATATAATAAGTGTAATTAAAAATATTATAGAAAATTTTCAAACCATTATACTTCAATAAAACGCAAATTTGACTGGGATCCCGGTTGTACCCCGCTCTGGCCCCCGATCCTATTTTCGATCGTCTGGAACCCAAAGGTTAAGAAAAATCATAAATTTTTGCATTTTCCACCAATCAAAATACTCATTTCCATAAAAATCTATGCTTTTTGCTTAACTATTACTCTAACTACTGATCGAACAACTGGTCTGTAATGTCTAAAATATGTACATTTTATATAAATTATTATATCAAGGCGTAATCATATTTAAGCATATTAGTTCAAAAACAAACTATATTCATATGTATATGTGTCTCACATTTCAGAGGCTACAAAGAAATAACCGACTACTTTCGAGACGTTTCAGATCGATTTATGGAACTTCTAAAATAAAAATATGATGTACATTTATACTTGGAGCAACAAACAAGACTTATTTTATGACAGCTTCTTTCGCTACTTTGAAGGTATAATAAATATGTATAAATGCAAGAATCAAGAAGCAAATGATACGTATATACAAATATTTTTATATGCAGATTTGAAAAATAGCTAATAGCCTCAAAAAATATATGTACTTTATAAATAGATTGGGGACCAAATTTTAAACTCGCAAACAGTATTAGTTTTTTTTAAAGAAAGAGGGGAGCTGTACGAAAACTGATGTCAAATTTTCAGAAAGAGAAATATTTTGTTTTCTTGAAGAAAAAAATATTTTAACAGACATTAGATTTCATTATAAATTTTCAGATAAATGATCTAATACGTGTACGCACAAAAATGCTATTTGCATAAATCAATTGTAACTAGCCACCAAGTTAAATTTTGTATTAAATAATATACCTAATATTAGGTCCTTACATATGAAATTGACGTTTAGTATGGGAGGAACATAAAGCCGATTTTTTTTTTATTATAATATATTTATTTAATCAAAGTATGTACCATTGCTATCTATGCACTTTTGCCATCTCATAGGTAGTTCATCGATCCCTTTACTAAAAAAACCATTCGGACGGGAATCAATAAAATCTTTGAAGGCGGTTTGGACTGCCCCATCGGAGTTGAATTTTTTCCTTTGCAAGAAGTTATCCAAATTTCGAAAAAAATGGTAATCTGTTGGGGCAAGGTCCGGAGAGTACGGTGGATGTCTTAGACATTCCAATTGAAGCTCCTCTAATTTGGTAGCCGTCTGTTGTGCAGTGTGTGGTCTAGCGTTATCATGAAGCAGCAGTGGCCTAGAGCGATTAACCAGCCTCGGTTGTTTAGCAGCTAGCTTTTCCATCATGGTTTGCAGTTGCTGACAGTAGACATCTGCCGTAATCGTCTGGCCAGATTTAAGAAAGCTGTAGTGAACGACACCAGCACTAGTCCACCAAACGCTCACAAGTAACTTTTTTGGAGTCAATTTTCGCTTAGGGCATGGTTTGGCTGGTTCGGCAGGGTTCAGCCATTGCGATGAGTGCTTCCGATTATCGTACAGGATCCACTTTTCATCACAGGTAATGATTCGATTTAAAATCCCTTCATTATTGTGCCGGTTGAGTAATGCAACGCAGCAGTCAACGCGCGTTTGTTGATTTGCTTCACTCAATTCGTGAGGTACCCACCTTTCAAGCTTTTTCACCTTACCAATTTGCTTCAAGTGGATTAAAACAGTTTTATCGCTAACACCGCAGCCTGTAGCTAACTCGGATTTTTGGTTCGGTGGTTTGCGATGGATCCGCTTCCAAAATAGCCTTCAATTCTTCATTATCAACTTTGGTCTCCGGCCGTCCACGGGGCTTGTTCTGCAGGTCGAAATTTCCAGAACGAAAACGTTGGAACCAAAAACGCACTGTGTTTTCTTTTGCGGCACCGTCGCCATACACATCATTAATCCTTCGAGCCGTTTCTGCAGCACTGGTGCCACGGTGGAACTCGTACTCGTAAATAACGCGATATTTCAAGTTTTTCATTTTGTAAACTGAGTGACGCAAAGAAAAAAACAATTGAGGAAAAAACAAATGAATTATAATTTTCAAAACACAAATACATGAGTAAATAGCTGTATAAATTTGGATTTGGAATTCCTAACCAAAGAGAAGATATTTGAGATCAAATTTGCCAGTACGGCAAAACGCCAATTTCATATGTAAGGACCTAATATTTATATTCAAGAACACATTCTTATTGTGAAGTTGCAATTTTTTCAGAACAAAATTCTGTGAAATTTAAAACCAAATTAATTAATCTATTAAAAAGACATACAGAAAAATCAAATCCACGAATAAATATTTGGCTGCTACCGGGATTGCAGCCAAATTTGGTTTTATTTTATTTTTATTTTATTTTATTTGGGAAACATACAGTACAATTTTTTTTTTTTTATATTTTACCTACTATTTATTTCATTTTGTTTTAAACTGGACAAATGTCTTAATACAATGAATAATAAACATTTTAAGCTCTCATTTTTTAGATGTTAGAAAGGAGAACACTCCATCGTAATCCAGGTATTATTTTTTTCTACTATTTATTTCATTTTGTTATAAACTGGACAAATGTCTTAACACAATGAATAATAAATATTTTAAGCTCTCATTTTTTAAATGTTAGAAACGAGAACACTCCATCGTAATCCAGATATTATTTTTTTGCACAAATAAAATACATACAATTTTTATTTACACTAGTCAACCAGTTTTTTAGTCAGAGATGGTGTTCCTAGTTTTTTTTGTTTTGTTTAGTTCAGTTGTCATGAGTATTTGTTAAAATTTCAAAACCTATATTACAAGAGACATCATCTGGCTTAATGTCACTAATGGTTGAAATAACATGAAAAATTGCACAAGTGAATTTCAAATAGTTTTTATTTATTGTGATTACCAAATATGTATTTGTTAAACTATGTGTAACCAAAAGCAAACAATGCAAAACTATAGATGTACGTAAAAAATTTCACAATTTTCTTTTTGAAAGTACATATATGGATAAAATTCCTGGTTAATGTGTACTTAATGTGGTTGTATTATAATACGTAATTTAATAGTAATCCAAACCATCGGGTGGCAGAGGCGGGGTGGGTGTAGGGATGCATGTGTAGTCAATCTGTGAAGAAATGACTTTCTTTCACTTAGCACGCAACATTTGTTCACATAGCCATTAATCATATTAATTTCAACTGTGTTTACTGCCTAAATCAATTAAATACAAAAATGGCTGTTATTTCTTATTATTGTATGTAGTAAAAGAAAAACAAGACATTAACTATTGAAGAAAAAATTGTAATTTTAAAGAGACTTGAAAGTATAGAAAGTTCTACGAAGGGATATAAAATTGGTAAAACCACAATACCCGAATAATAATTTTTTTGACTATGTAGCATCTATGTTAAAAGGTCCCGGAAAACGTCAAACTCTCAAATGTTCCGAAAATCCAGTTGTAAAATGTAAGAACGAAATGGACAAACGGAATGTTCTGAGATAGTAAGTTGATGATGAAATTGTTGAGAATGCACTGAAAGAAAATGAGGAACATCTAATACAGTTAAACACAAAGATGTTATTTCAAGTTTTAACGCTTTTTTGAAGTCAAAAACAATGTGGAATCTCACCAGATTATGCTTTTGCACCAATTGCTTGATATAGCATATCAAAACTGTTCATATCAAAGATGCTCGTCAGAAAACAATTTCAGTTTTTTTTATATTAAAAATGTACTTAATTGACACATAAATACCTACTATGCGTTATGACATGTGTATTACTATTATATAAAAAATCTTATTTTTGTACAATATGTATATATGTAGTTTGTTTTCTGAAAATTCTTAAACTTAATAATTTTCACTCAGTTTTTAATTGTTCAGATTGTAGAGTCTGTACTCTATATACAATTATTTGTAAAAATCTTTTTTAAACCTGATTTACAAAATATGTTTTACGACCACATTTCTGAAACGCTTTTACTGCATTAAAAGACTGCGAAATTTAAATGGATAAAAGTACTATTCTATGATTTAATTTTGCCAAATATTCAATAGAAGGAATAGTATATATATACATATATATATATATATATATAATATATATATATTTATATGTATATATATAATATATGTATTTAGAGTTTTAAAAAAAATTGTTTTTAGAAAAACGAATCATGAGGATTAATAAATTGTTTAAATATTATACCTATCTTAGGGCTGGTTGTATCAACTTGGTTTATAGCAATCTTTCGTTTAAACCATTGAGTATTGCAATTTCCACCAATCACACAACCTATGTGTATAAAAATCTGTTTTTTTAAATATTACCATAACCCATTGTTGATACAACCGACCCTTAAGCAGACAGCAGTACTTTTGAAAACATCAAAAATTGATTACATATGTACAACGAAAATAGTTGCTATTTAACTACTTTTTGAGTTAATATTTTTGATTCTAATAACAAACTTTCCACTTCCACCATGTGTGGCGTGAATGGTATGGTCAAATCTTAGTCTCATTGGTTAGTCTTTTAAATTCAAGTGGGGTGACAGTTAATTCTCTGACTCAATATTGCTATACTTTTATTTATTTTTGCCTCAATTAGTGTTTCATTATCTTTTATACAAGGTGTACCAGAGCTAGCAGCAGAAACTTAGTCGGTAGATTCCTGCCTACGTTATGAGTCTAAAATGTTCAAGCAACCATGACCTAATAACAATAGCTATTGAGATATGCAATATCAAAGTTTGCATTTTTTTCCAATATTTCTGACTCAGTTTTTGCAAAAAGTTGAATTATCATTACAGTAACTTATGTCAATTATGACTGATTAAAATGATATAAGTCTTGCAAAAATTAAAAAGTTTTTTTACAAAGTTTTTATCATTTTATTTAAGTTGTGTTGAAGCAAATGAATTTTTCTAAACAATATATGTTACCGTAATGGTAGTTCAACTTTTTGCAAAAAAGAAATATTGGAAAAAAATGCAACCTTTGATATTACATATCTCCATAGCTATTGTTATTAGGTCATGGTTGCTTGAACATTTTAAACTCATAACGTAGGCAGGAATCTACCGGCCGAGTTTCTGCTGCTAGCTCTGGTAAACCTGTATATTATCCTCCGCATATCTCTTTTTTAACACCTTGCGCATATTCATGTACTTTGGTGACTCAATTTACTCCATTTACATATAATATGTATGTATGTAATCAGATAAATAAATAAGCATCATAATCTACTCTCAAAAAATTCTAGAATTTTAAATTAACACTTGTACAAATAATACCATCCAAAAATGATTATACGTATTACATGTTCTCTGCTTTGATTCTCACAGTGCCAATGTAAAATTTCATCGATTTGAATTTAAATATTTTACCAATTTCCTATGTTGAGTAATAGAGTAAGAAATACCTGCTCAAACTTGTTGACATCTTATATTCAAATATTTTTGTGATATGCTAGGTATATCAATAATTTCTGATACACTAGGCACATACCACAGAGTAATTGTAAAGTAGAGTAAAATTGTGCAGAAATGAACTAAATCACTTCTTTAGGCTAGAGGATTGGGTCAAGCGAACAATTTTCCCCGTCGTGTATATTTAAGATACATTTACACCGCATGTATTTATTCTTGCATAATTAAATTCCCTGGTAAATAAAATATATTTTTTACAATAGTCCTTGTTTTGTTATAAAGTGCAACTTATTTACTAAGACACAATACTTTTTAACATTTGATATTTTCAGAATTGTTTCAAAATTTACATGCTTCTAGTATTTTTTTAAATAAGTTAAACATTTTGGAACCAGCCTTATACCAAAAAATTTACATTAGTTCATGCCAATATATTTTGGTGGTCTATGATATACGCAATCATGTACAATTTTAAAATTGTTACTTTTAAATTCAAGCCTCACGAATTTGCAAAAGACAAAAATAATGAATGATATTTTATTATATCCCATTCGCTACTATAATTAAAATTTTGCATCTTTATGTATATATGCAGTATAGAATGTATACTTTTATGGTATTGCTATATTTTGGCTTTATGTTTGTTCTTAATGCTAAGCTTTTCATTAAAATTCTAATGTGTAAATAATATATGTACGTACATATATACATTGTTATACCTATAATATTTTACATGATTAGTTAGGCTTTTAGGCCAACTTGTGGATGATGTGTTTTTTTTTAACATAATATGTATATAATGCGAGGAATGCAAGGATGGAAAAAATAACAGAATATTTCACGAATGATACTCCAGGCATTTCAAACTCCCATTCATTGTTGAGAAAGTATTGAAGCAACCCAATTTGGCAAGAGGAAATACCATAGAGACAGTTAAACTAGGTACAGTAGTCACTCCCCTGAGATAAAAATGAAAAGAAAGTTGTACAAAACAAACAGGACTCGCTAGTCCAGAAAACCACTGTCGGCAGACATTTACCACGATAGATATCAAGCTTATGATGTTACAGGAAAGGACTAAAAAAAAATCTTGTCAACTGGAATTATAGATAAAAATAGCTGGTAAAAGAAAGACCGGCACGCAACAGTCGCACCCTGCGCGGAGGCCCCTTAAGAATTTCCCAGCTAGATACCCACACCCAAATAAAAGATCTGAAGCACGATACATTGTAAGCATTCTTAAGAAGGCCAGCGTTTCCGAAGGAAACTCCATCTATCCCCCTTATCAGATCCTTCCAACTATCATTTAGAATGGAGTTCCATTCTAATAGTAGGTGCCCCTTTTGGAAGGGAAGCGTATACAAAATATCACCTTTTAAATGTAAATGATTTTTGTGGTTGGAGGATGAGAAACAGGTGAAATTCGCAGAAGAATTCTCCAATAGTAATGGAGGTATGAAATGCCTGATGTTCGTTTCATGAAATATTATCAATTAACTTGTTACTTTTATGTTACTTTTTTAAACACCCTCTTACACATCAGATAATATTTGTACTGGATAATGTTTAAAAAACTTTGAATACATGTATATGTATATACACACACACATTACTTTTGGTAAAGTACCGTATAATTATAAAAAAATGTCTTTTTTGTCAAACAAATGTTCCTAAAAATACTAAATGCATTATGTAATAGAATTGAATATTGGTACCTAAGTAAATTCAATAAAGATTTAATTATCAAGGTGTAACTATTTGTCGGAGAAGAACTGATTAATCTTTAGAATTTTCTATGAAGCTTTCTAACTTTTCAGGTTTTTCTAAACTGTTTTAGTGAATACGTATTTATAAAATAATTAAATTAAGATTTTATATTTCATTTTTTAAACATTACTTTGCACAATGAGTTCTGACACCATTTTATTCTTTAAAAAAGCACCATAAATACCTGTAAAAAGATCTAATTTATTTTTCGAGTAAGTATAGAGCTACCCCTCATCACACAAAATATATTTTCAATTAAATTCCATATTGCAAATTTTTAATACCGTTTTATATTACTTGCCTTTTACACACACCCGCAGTAGAAAACATTTACAAATTGTTGTTGCTGCCAGATCAGGGTACACCGTTGCACTGCCCAATCAGGGGGGTGCAAGATTAAAATTAGGACTACCTGTTCTCGCATTCAAATCTTCAACGATAATGAAGATACACTGCAAATTTTCTAAATAAAATCACTCAAAAATGTATCACTATTCCTGTATTCATTACTAGCTATGTCCGCGCGGCTTCGCACGCGTAGATTTTTAAAACAATGTTTGGATCGTCATAGAACTTTCGCGAAACTTCTTGAACATTTTTCTTCCAGAACTTTCAAGATATTCGAATGTACAGGAACCTTCTAGACACACCGACTCATTCGGCCACTCAGTTTAGAACCTTATAGAACTTTCGGGAATTTTCTAGAACGTTCTCTTTCCAGAACTTTCTAGAGCAGGTTTTTCTGGAACCTTCTAGACTCACCGACACAGTCAGCGCGCCTATTTTGAAACAATCTGAAGCATTTGCGGCCTTCCCATAACAAAACAATGTGCTAGAAAGCACATTTTCATCACCAGCCACCCCCATCAAACTCGCTTATTTTCGATTTGACACCAAGGGCTATCCACCACCATAACCACCGGTGGGTGGTCGTGGCTGGTTGTGGAGAAAACTTGGCGGATGGGGAAACACGGGTTTCTTTTTATATATATATATTGATTATCATACTACCTATACATATTGGTACTCAAAGCAATATTACGTTTACCTCATTCAAGTACACTCTTGAATTGATGAGTATGATTATGATTTTTATAATTGTACTGCTCAATTTTTGTAAATTTTTTTATATTGATCATTTAAATATTATTTATCATTAATATAAACCAGTAGCCCTTATAACCTATTTGATTCATTGATTCATTTGTAATCCAGAGTTTGTTTTAAAAACTTTAAAAAACTAGACAAAATTTTATAATTATAATTATCTGATTTTGTCCTTCACACTCAAATAGTGTTTTGAACTTCTGTGCTTGAACAGTGATGATTTGTTAATATGTATTGATAACCTCCAAAGGTGACTGATTATGGTGGTGAAAAATTTGATAAATAAATATAGCTGTTGTTTTATTTTGAAATAAGTGTTTTATCAGTGATATCTGCAAGGTGATTGCATTTATTTCAAATATTTACTAGTGTACATATCTTCAGAAAGCCACCTAGGCAAGTTACACATGCGCAATTGATGGAATCGTCTTATGTCCGAGCACAATAAATATGAACGCCTTACTGCCTCCAACTAATAGTTTTAATCGTTTAAAATCCTGGATATCAACCCATTTAACAATTCTAAAAGTAAAAATATTCCAGGTCAAAAAAGTACTACAGTAAAACATGTTAATTCTAAATTCAGGGGAATCAAAAAGAACATTTCGAATTATGCGGACCCTGTTAATTCTAAATTCAGAGTACCAAACATAAAATCTCGATGTAGTTGCAAATTTCGCCAAAAAACCGTAAAACTCATGAAAAAAGCCATTAATTTTGTGAACGTCTGTATTTTTACATATTTCAATAAATCATTTTGAAAACGCAATATTTATGTATTATGCCAATACAAAGATCGTGACATTACTATTACTAAAGTACCTGACATTTACATATTTTTGTTCTCACTTGCGAAAAGAATTGAAATATTTTTTTAATTTTGTCAAATTTCAAAAAAAATTGATTAATGCGAACTAAAATGTATTTATTTATGGCGTAAGGCGCTAAAAATTATTATGAGTTACCGGAGTTTTCAAATTATTAGGGTTAATCTACTATGAAATTCACATTTTAAGACTTATGGGTTTTAACCCTTTGCACTCAAAAGTTTTTTGGTATGTTATTACTCATTTCTCAGTCAAATTCTTATTAAATTACTATTTAATTGTACTAATATGATTCTGGTTAAATTATATTGAAAACTAAAAAACCCAATATAATAAAAATATTGAGAAATAAGACTTTATTTTCTTACCGCCAAAGCGGCAGCACTCGAGTAATACGGTAAACCATGCATGCCGCCTCTATGGCGGCACTCGAGTGCTAAGGGTTAATACATATTTTGAATTATCCGGATTTTACTGTATTATTTCAGCTGACAATATTTCTGAGTGCCTATTCTCCGTGTGGTGACATTTTTTATAAAAGTATATTTAAGTACATTAAGGTTGTTTATCTTGTGTTAAAATGTTTTTTATCTTATATTTATACTTGTTACAGTGAATTAATTTTGAATAAAAATAATAATACACATTGCTTTATTTATTTATGCATTTTAGTACATTTTAAGGCTCTCACAAAAAATGGAAGTAATTGAACACGTAATTTGTATCAAACTACAATATAATGTGGGAAAAAGCAATGAGTATCTAGCAGCAGTTTGGAAAGTATCATCCACTCATTACAAAAATGCGGCTAGGAGGTGACCTTTTTTCCAACCAAGGAATAAAATAAATACATATTACATATTGTGTGTATACATTATTGCAATATACCTTGTCACATTTTCATTATATCATATATAATATTATGTATATAGGATTCAATGTCATATATAATATTATGTATGTAGATTCAATGTCATAGTCATAGTTATAGGTCTTGTTCCTCCAAAAATGATTTACAGCAGCGCATAGCTTGTATATAGCATTGTTCAAATCCCAGTGAATCGTCATCCTGGAAATGAAAAAAATTTAATAATAATTGAGTTCCATACAATAAGAATATGAAAACAAAGAAATCTTTAAATTTCAACTAATCCAATAACTGATTGATATTCCTCTTCTTCTACTTCTACATTGAATGCTCAATGCCAAGTATCACGGTTACTGATGGTATTTTAATTGGTTACACAATAGCCATTATTTGAAATTTATACCTGATTTAACTGTAAATAGTTGCGGATATTTTATACTAACCGTATGTTTTTCCGAGAAACGATTCTCAACATTTCGTTGAATGCTTATTTAACATCACCAGGAGGACGACCTTTACTCGCGGAGGTAGAGGGCGGACTGATTACTGCTTTTGAGGGTGCAAATTATATGCACTTTATTGTGGAATGTTCACTTCTATAATAGAGGTCACCAGTGTGCAATATGTACTAATTACATCAGCGGACTTTACTGCGATGTCTCTCAAGGGTTGAATCAATGAAAATTGTCGTAAGAACAGGGCACCAAATACTTGATAGTTTGTAACTGTCATCACTATTGAAATTGGGATGTTTGTATATTTCAATGGACTCTCTCACTAATCTGGATATAGGGTGCGGTTCTGTTGATAAGATTTTTGTCTTGTCAAATTTGATGAAGTGACAGAGATTTCCTTTGGATGCACGTTTGCAGATTGCCGATATATTGGAGTTGTTGTTTTTAATTGCTCCAATATGTTCCTTCAATTGTGTAGCGATATTGCATTTGGTTTGTCGTATGTAGAACGCTCCACAGTCGCATAGCACTCTGTATACACCTGGAGACTCGAACAGTGTGTTATCTTTTACACTACGTGTTTGTATAAAATATCCTCAACTATTTACAGTTAAACATGTCTAAGGACATTAATAACAACCTTAACTCTTTAATTATACCTGATTTTTCACAATTCGATTGGTGACCCATCTGTATTAGACAACAGTTAAATCTAAGTTAACAATCATCGATACATCAGATATAAATCTCAAATAATTGTACCACGTAAAAATGGTTAAAATAATGGATTGACCATGACTAATTATGATCCCCTGATATGTATGTTTGAAACTTGGTGCACAATACAACCCCATTCCTCTCTGTCTTGGGCCATTGAGCAGTGTTTAAAGACGGCCCTGTTAATTCCTTCATTTGGAATATCCCTCTTGTAAGAGACCGTCCTTTTGTTCGCTTTCGCTCAACTGTACCTGTGATTACAAGTATAAGATCATCTCCAAAGTACGCAAGAATCCTTTTCTTGCATGTTATCGAAAGTCTTTCGGTAATCATGAACTCCCGGAGGATAGAAACATTTATGCACCTTAGGATACATAGCCTTCATCTTCAGTGCTACACTTTGAAAGATCCACATTCCTTTCTTTCTTTTTCAATCTCCATGTTTCCATTCTGTATAGTGAACTACTGTGCAGAATACCAGAGATTTCACCATGCCAATTCGTCTTGGAATTTCTGCTTTACATCCTTTATGTTTTGGAATGAGAGCGCCAAGGCAAACAAACTTATCAACCTCTTCGTAGTCGCTTGATGTCCTCGTCTTCGATTGATACTTTCGGTAATTGCTACTTAAACTAGCAACATTACATTACTTTTATATAAAAATAGAGATTATATTTAAAATAACCCATTCAAAGCAAATTTTGTTAAGGCTACAAAACAGACACTCAACCGATGTTGATTACTGTCTAAACATACCTTAAAAATAAAATATCTTGATTTATTTCCTGTTCATTGTGTACGAATACATGTGATACACCGCAATACACTTGACACAAATGAGCGCCGAGCCTATGTAAAATAGGGACAACAGCTATAATGTGACCATTATCACTAAACAATTTCGTTATGAAATGTAAAAATGAATTTATTTCATTGGATGTCATAAATTATTGATTCCTTGGTTCCACATAATATTTTCAGTGACAAGTACACCCTGCAATGAAATTTTAGTTAAAACTATAAAATTAATTGCGATAAATGATAATCAGTGGTGAGTTGTAATAAAAAGGCCTACATACATAGTAAGGATCTCGTATGATGCGTTCTCCTTCTGGATCATAATCACCTAGGAGAAGTAATTGAGCTTTACTATTTCTCGGGGCCCTGCGTTTCAATTCTTTCATATTTTCTTCATCCATCCCAAATATGAAATCAAAATTGTTGAAGTCACATTCCTTTATCTGGAAAATGCAAATAATATAAGATGAATTTATTAACATACTGATAAAATTCTGAAAACTTATTATCAAATGAAAAAAAGAGTGAGATTTATAAACGAAAACAATTAGTATAATTGGGAGAGTTACTTGTTAACTTTTGTGTTCAATCGTGAGAAAGATGGTGTTAAATAAAAATAATTAGTACAAATTGCAACTCCACTTATCCACATATCTACTCAAAGATTTTGAGGATTTTGTTTTATTTGAATGTGAGAAGAATTTGGTTAAAATAACCGAGAAAATTGTGAGACAGGTAGGTAAACATCTCACTCGCACACCTCGTAGGAACGCGGTGTTATGCGGGCCGCAACAAGCACGTGCTTACCGTCTGCCTTCACAATTAGAACTCATAGTTAGGACCAGTTTGTACAGACAATAAAGCAGTAAATATACCTATGTGTATAATCGAGAAAGGCTGCCGAAGTCCAATGATCCCCCAAATATATTACAGAAATATATTCCCCAAATATATTCTTGACAATTGGTTTATTATGTGTAAACTTACAGAACAAATATTATGAATAATAACGTGAATTAATTAGAAGAAACAATAATATTTTTTTTTATTAAAAAAAGGCTCTAGTTTGTTTTATTTAATTCTAGCGATCAATTATGTGTGTGTTCCGACAATGTGGTTTGGGTAAATCAAATAGATGGGTAGATGTAATATGTCATCTAATGAGCTTTAAAATCCAATAAATGAAAAGTAAGAAGCCAGGTAACGCTCATCGTACCGTACTTTCTGCCTAACCTATATAATGTGTGATGTGGTATTATGTAAGTATGTTATTCAAGGAAGATATACATACTTGCCTGGCCCTGTTACTGTAATTCACATTATGTTTCTTCATTGTCTCAAGTGCCCTGTAATCTGGGTGATTACCGACATGCCAGGATCCAAGAGCGGCACTATCGATTTCCCAATTTGATGCCTGACCACTTTCCTTCACAAGTTTTAGCATGACACCTTCAGCTATTGGTGAACGGCATATGTTGCCTAATTTAAAAAAAGAAACCTTAATAATCACTTTTGACATTCAAGAGAAAAATTCATAGATTATCATAATATAAATATGGAAAAATGAACTGGACTGAATTGCCTAAAATATTTCACCTATAGCATTATCGGCATAATCCAAGACTATGGTCCCGTTGTTCATACAATGAAAATAAGTATTTCACTACATAATTTAATGTCCTGTTAATTTAATCTAACTAAAATAATTGTAATCTAAATTAAACAAACCAAACCTAATAACCTTCTTATTTAATACTTACTTTTTAAACGTAAATTATCTTTCATTTTGTTATTAGCACATTCAATAATATAGTGAAATAATCATTTTCGTTGTATATGCAATGGGACCATTATCTTGGATTTAGCCGCATTATCATCAGAGCACTTGGGAGAGAGTTGAATTTTGTTTATACAAAAATATTTTTGATTCAAATATTTTTTTAATTATAAACATTACAAATATAATTAATAAAAATTAACTTTGTTTTCACCACTTATGTATTGAAAAATATCAACATGTTTCAGAACCTATGGCCCCTTCGTCATGATCGTCATGATATATGTGATACTACTACTACTACTACTAACAAATTAAAAATCTTTTAATTTGTTAGTACCTATACATTGTATGTAAATATTTGAAATAGTTTTAAATTAATTTTAATAGAACAAACTTTATAATATGCACACAGCCAAGTACAACTAGAGTTTTGAAAGGACACAAATAATTTATGAATACTTTGAAATTTCAAATACACAATAAATATAAGACTACATACTACACAATGATCTTTTCATTGATTATTATATTATTTTGTTCATAGAAAATAAATATTGTAGTTACAAGGAATTACATGACTTTTAATTGATTAATAAAATGATTTGAAATTTCTATAAAAATTGATAGGTACTCCAAATAACTACAAACTACAAAATATATTTAATACATAGAAATAGTAAGGAAAATGTTCGTGCAGATATCCAAAAATTTATTTATTAATCAGGAATATAATTATGTCAATCTCAAATTATGTATTATTATAATTTTACAGAAATGCCGGTTGATTTGTCGTAAGGAATTATAAAATTAATATTCTTACCTAAGCAGATAAACAATGCCTTCTTCTTAGACGGTGCCGAAGTCATTTTAATGGGTGGAAAGAATTGTCAATAAATTTTAAAAAACCTTTATCAATGCGTGTTATTTTCTTTGAAAAATACTTGATATAGTCCGTCTAACTTATCTGAAGAATGGCCAAATTTGGAACTAACGACGCCATATTGGATTATCTACAGCTGACAGACCTTTGACAGACTTTGTTTATGGAGGGGTTCACGACTGTTTTGATAGTTTTTTAAGAAAATTTTAGATTGTCACCATGCCAAAAACCATTAAAAGCGGTGTTCGGGAAATAATCTTGAAAATGCACACGTTTTTTGAAGAGGAACAACGTCTAAAAGCCCCAATTATACCGTTTGATTTTGTTCATAGGCTTATTGCCGCCACTTCAGGTTAGTGCTGCCATGCAGTTATAATGAATTTCCCATACTTAGTTTTTTATTTTACTATTATACAATTTCTTCAGGTATTTCTGAATCGGCAATTTACAAAATAGTTAAAGAAGCTAAAGTGGCCGAGGAAATGGGCATTAAAATATCTACACCCGGAAAAAAAGAACAAGGATAAGTGGAAAAATTGAATTAGAAGCCGTAATATGAGAAAAGTTTTAGAACATATTTTATTCGATAATTTTTTACATAGAATTTTTATTATTTATACTTTTTATTACATAATTCATTAACGAGTTCATTTGTATAAACATCTTTTTTCAAAAATAAACTTTTTTATTTATGCACATTAAAGACTGGTTGCATCAACTTACTTTATAGCAATAGTTCATTTAAAGCAAAGATTTTTACGAGAGCGAGTTGTTTGATCGGTGGAAAATGCAAAATATCTATGCTTTGAACGAAAGATTACTATAAACCAAGTTGATACAACGGCCCTAAACCGATTGATATCCTTGTGTTACTGAGTTAAACATGGTGGTCATGATCATTAGGTATGAGACACCGAATAAAACCGGCGCCACACTGCGCGGATCTTCCGCCGCGTCTCTTGTGTCGTGGAACATCGCTACATTTCTTTCCATACAATATGCGCTTATTAAACACACTACGCGGATGATCGGTCGATCTATTTGCTTTGCCGAATTGGCGCAACGGAAAAAACGTGGCGGAAGATCTGCGTAATGTGGCGCCGGCCTAAAAGAATTATTATTGTTTGTTTTTTTTTTCCTGAAAATTGTATTTTTCTTTGATTTTGAAAAAACGCCATTTTGTGACGTTGTGTATTTTACGAATGTATATTTTGATAAATTTGTTTGTACGTCAGTTTACATTTTTTGTTTTTTATCGCGTCGTATACTGCTTAATAACTTGTTTAAGAAAAAACGAATTTGCACAAAATTCCCTACAAATGAGATAATTTTTAGACTATGGGCAGTACCACAACGATTGGGACGCCCTCCTTTATTCTCCAGATAAGTTGGACGGACTATACTTGGCATTTGACATTGACACAGATAAAAATCATAGAAATGAGAATATCAGAATATAACTAAAAATCCGCATTGACCATAGAGCTTCTCATTACCAATTACCTACCAATCATAGATAACATAATAATACTACCAATATCATTAGGCCCATAGACAGTCATACGCGGACACATTTCCTGTGGTGAAATGCGAATCAATATCTTATTCAAACCTCTTTGCTGAAAACAATCCGTAGCAGAAAACGATTTTAATTAACACAATTATTGAGACTAGCAGCTAAGCAATTGCCGATTGCTTGCTGCTGCGCCGTGCGGGCTGCTGTGGTGGCCGCTTCGCGGCAAATAGTGATCCCTTCACGACCGTTGCGCGGCCATTGGCGTCTGTAATCGCCTGTCGCCAATTACAAACGCAATGTGTGGACAGCTCAAATGGCCAGCATCAAAAAGTAGGCAGCGATATTGATAGATTATTTTAAAATGCATATATTATATAAATTATTAAACGTGTATAAATACTGAATAAATAAAAATTTAAGTACCCGAATAACAAATAATGTGTAATATTTCTACACATAAGAAATTATCTACGTACATGTATATTAAAACAATTTGTTAATCTCGCTACTTTATACGATTTCGCCATTTTATTATTTTTTATCGATAATGGCGGGGTGTGCATTACTTAATGCGTTTTTAACTATTATATTATCTTATCTATGTTTTTAACGTAATCATAATATAGATTTTAAGTACACGAATTTTTGAAATATACTTTTTGACCCCTACCTCCCGTATTCAAAATAATATCACGCTAGATGTGACTTTTTGGTATAATTTATAAATAATATATTCATATTTACAAACAAGACGGATTAAATTAAATGTGTAAGGAAATTTTTATGGGAAATTAAATAACGAAGAATCTACTCACAGAATGATCAATACCAGAGATAAATAAAAAAAATCTATGGGTAAGCACTCATGTACGCGCGATAGAAGTTAATACTTCTTTGGCTTGATTTGGATAATTTATATTTTTTACATATTGGTTAAAAATATATAATATATTAATACAATAATACTGTGTCTAGAGAGACGATAAATATAATTGATAACGCTTAAATGTAGTTCAATTATTAATACTTTTTTTGAAAGTGTACAAATGTAACTATTGGTTTGTGATAGCTAAAATAAGTCTTCGTCTTCATCTTCGAATCGACATCTCAAATACATATGATGCGACGAATCAAAAAACGTGTGCATTTTCAAAAAAGTCCAAGTGCCTACCCACTTTCGTGTTTTATCGATTTTCGGTTCCGTATTCAAAAGTTTCGAAACTATATAACTTTGACAGCCGCATTTAGGGATGAGTAAATGAAAAAAAATATAGATATATATCGAATCGATATTTTTAAAAAGTATCGAAAATAATCGATATACATTGAGAAAAATATATCGATATTATATTTTCAAAAATGTAAGGGGAATCGATATATCAGGAAAAAATATCGATATATCTGAAAAAATATATCGATGATCAAAAAAAAATTAAAAAGGTAACCAATATATCAGGAAAAAATATCGATATATCTGAAAAAATATATCGATGATCAAAAAAAAAATTAAAAAGGTAACCAATATCGATATATCAAAAAAATCGATATTTATGTATTTTTGTTTTGGAAACGAATATCTGACAATTGCGTCGTTTTTGCAAAACATCGAAAATAACACACCTAAAATCTAAACAGTCCTAATTTTCAATTCAATAACCAATCATCTTTTTACCACGCTTACATTAGCTGAAAATTTTCACACAGACGTATTTTTTTATGACAATACATTGATCAATTCACTAATTAATCAAGTAATCCGTCCATAATTAATTAATCAAAGTTTTACACGGAAAATTGGTTAATGAGATCACAAAAAGATGGCACTAGTTTATGTTATTACTTATCACATTTTTATACTTATCACATTATATGTGTACTTATCACATTTCAATTTTATTATAAAATATCATTCATACAATATTTATTTTCATAATTATTTTTGTTTTGTTTCCGCCGCCAGGAACGTTTTACAGCAACGCGTAGCCTGGATAAAGCATTTTTCGAAGCCGTGCGAATGTCCATCCTGGAAACAAAAAAAGTATCAATGTTTTAAAAATTTCAGTTAAAAGATATTATAATGTAACATGAAACCAGAGTAAATATTTAAATCTAGCTGACAGATAACCAATAGTACTTACATAACATAGTGTACATAACTGACCGATATTAATTTTCTGTAATTACTTCATAAATTAAAAATATTTTTGTATTCTGTTTTAAACATTTATATAAGGAGAGAAAATGAAAAAATCTTTGACACTTAACTAACGTCAATATATTTTTGACTAGTCTTCACACACCTTACAAATAAAATAAAAAAAATCTTTATTTCAATGTCCATTGAATAATATATCTAATATATATAATATATAAAAGTCTAAAGTGGTCTTAAACAAGTGTTTAATTTATTAATATAAACCAATAATGTCATTCCACAAATTTAATGCCAAAAGATAAATAATATGCATGAGAAAATGCTAAAAAAATAATATCACTAAGGGGCCAGTTGTATCAACTTGGATTTTTGTAATCTTTTGTAAAAACAATAGATTTTTACAATAACGGGTAGTGTGATTGGTGAAAAACGCAATAATTGATGATTTACTCGAAAGGTTACTGTTCATTTCCAAGCGTTTTAGAACATGTGAAAAACTCATCATTAGTGAACTGAAAGTGAACATTCGAGCAGCAAAGTGAACAGTTCAAAAGGAACATTTCGTTCATGAATGTCCCATCTCTATGGGGGTATATAATATGATTAGTGATTATTAAATATTATATAATACAATATAATATATATTATATAATATAATAATTATTAAATATTATATAAAATAATACAATAAAAATCAATGTGATAAAAAGGCTTTCATACAATGTAAGGATCTCGTATAATGCGTTCTCCCTCTGGATCGAAGTCTCCCAGGAGAAATAGTTGGGCTTTGCTATTGCTTGGAGCCCTGCGTTTCAACTCTTTCATATTTCCCTCATCCATACCAAATATGAAATCAAAATTATGAAAATCGCTCTCTTCTATCTGAAAAATATTAAAATACCTTTAAAAATTATAAATATTATCACTTAACACACAATTAATCGAATTTACAATTACACTTATCAACAGCGATGGAGTTACGAGTGTTTTTTAGTTAAAAACAAAAGTTTTGAGAATTTAATTGTTATATGACCATGAGATGAATTTGGTTAGGTAAATCAACTGAGGAAATCTTGACGATTGTCGTGTTATACGTTTACAAAACCGATATTATGTTTCAGATTTATTTCATGCATTATATAAAATACATTTATATTAATATGTTATAATTATAATTGTACAATATATACATTTATTCATTTTTTATTCAAGGGACCGAAACCTCAAAGTTTGAGTTGAGTTGTTTTATAAGATTAACTCAATTATTAGACAAGGCATACAAGCTGGGTTTGACACAAGACCGTTGAAGGCAACAGGAATAGAGGGCGTCCGAGAAAGACTTGGAATGATCAAATACTACAAATATTGGAGGATGGCCCTGTTAAAAGCCTCAACAACCGTAGAGCTTGTATGAGAAGATGTAGCCGAAGCAGAAGTGGTGTGCCAAGATAGAATATGGCGTTCTATCCTACTCTGCCTACCGCCTACCCCTGCGGAGAAACGGCGTGGTGGTTAGTTAGTTACATATATGTATACAAATTATATATTGGGAACATATGTACAACTAAGCTACTCAAATAGAATATACATTGTATCAGGTGATAACATAAGTAGTATCTGTTCTTTTTTTTAAAATGCATGCCAAAAATTAAACTAATTATTAGATAAAGATTATACTTCATTCGAAAGAAAATTTTCTGCTCTACAAGATACATATTGTGTCACGTTACATTACAGTATTTAATTATAGGCGTTGAAATGTTTAAGTAGACAAAAGTGAGCACTTTCGACAACTTCTGTTCGCATTCAATCAAAGAAATAAAACCGCGATAGTTGTTCAGCGTACGTTAAAAATGCTATAAACGAAAGCTCGTCGGTGGTTTTCACTTTTCCACGTTTCAAAGACGGTAATTTCGACCTGAAAGACATTGAGCGGTCAAGAGACGACCGGAATTCTATGAGGACCGCCTAAAGCATCTTATTTATGAAGATCCCCTTCAAACCACCGTAGACTTTGCTGAGAAGATGAATTGTAGTCGTATGGTCTTTATTCTATTGGAAAAGTCCAGAAGTTCGGCACACGAGTCCCACATCTTTTGAGCAAAAACAACAAAAATCAGCGTTCGAAATTATCTGCCGATTTTCTCCCGCGTCATTGCATAGCCACAAGCAAAGGTTCCTTTACCGCATCATTACGCATTCATGCTGATGAAAAATGGTGCTTATTCATACACAGGTGTCTCACAGCTAGTAGCAAAATTTTACAGGTGGATTCCTGTCTTGATAATGAGTCAAAAAAATTTTTCTCAATATTTCTGACTTATTTTTTGCAATAAGTTGAACATTACAGTAACTTATATCGATTATGAAAAATTCATTTGCCACAACAAAACTCAAATAAAATGATAAAAACCTTGTAAAAAATCTATTTTCAATTTTTGAAAGATTTTTGTCATTTTATTCGACTTGTATTAAATCGAATGAATTATTCATAATCGATAGAAGTTGATGAAGTAAATGGTAGTTCTACTTTTTGCAAAAAATAAGTCTAAAATATTGAAAAAATATGCAAACTTTGATATTTTTCGACATTTTCGACTCATTATTAAGGCAGGAATTAACATGTCAGGTTTTTGCTACTAGCTATGAGACACCCTACACGTGAATATGCCTAATTTGTTGTATTTTTTACTTGTGACGTTTGGAAAAAAACGGAAAAAAATTATGTTACTTATGATAACACTGCCTTTAAAACCTAATTTTAGGCAAGGAGCTATATAATTCATGTTATGCCTACTATACTATGCCGACTCCTACAGAATGCGTGATGTGGTGATATATATGAATGGTATTTAAGGAAGGTATACGTACTTGCCTGGCTCTGTTACTTTTGCTGTAACTCACATTATGTTTCTTCATTATATCGAGTGCCCTGGAATTCGGGGGATCACCAATATGCCAGGGAGCGAGAGCGGCACTATCGATCATCCAGTTCTCTTCCTGACCGCTTTTCTGCACAAGTTTTAACATTACGCCTTCAGCTATTGGGGAGCGGCAAGTATTACCTAATTTAAACATTTTCAACAATTTATTACTTAATTACATTTTTTGTTAATTAGCAATTAAATTCAATAGAAAAAAGTTCAGAAATTATCAAAATAAAAATTATGAAATTAATTGAATCGGGTCGCCTGCAAGTATTTCTTGAAATATTTCATTCGTAGTATTAATATCATAGCTCTCGTGAAGAATTCTGAATAATGTTCAAATATATGTTTTTTTTAAAGTATGGTCAGGGCCCAAGAAGTATTCCTCCAGTTACCCTGAACGGTGTGGTCCTGAAGGTGACCGAAAGAACAAAATACCTAGGACACATAATTACGAATAATCTAATAGACAACGACGATATTGACAGGCAAAGACGAGCTCTTTGTTTCGTCTTTGTAGTACCGCTGTAAAAAGGGCGCTCTTCCTTGCCTTGTGTGCAAAGTTATATACATGTGAACTCTGGACAAATTATAAAAAGAGCAGCATAGAAAGACTTCGCATACAATATAACAACGCCTTCCGTATGATGTTTGGCCTTCCCAGATATTGCAGCGCTTCCAGTATGTTCACTGAGGGGCGTGTTCCCAACTTTGCAGCCTTCATAAGATCCAGGGTGGCAGGAATGAGAGAAAGGATATACAGCTCCGGAAATATCCTTATCCTGGAAGCCCGCCTTACTCCAGCATCGATGCACACTGGAGAAAGATACTGGCCCCGCATAATTGACTTGCCATCGCTCGCTAAAGCCGCTAATATACGATATTTTACGATATATTAGGTCCTTGCATATGAAATTGGCGTTTAGTATGGGAGGGACATAAAGCCGATTTTTTTTTATTATAATATATTTATTTAATCAAAGTATATACCATTGCTATCTATGCACTTTTGCCATCTCATAGGTAGTTCATCGATCCCTTTACAAAAAAAACCATTCGGACGGGAATCAATAAAATCTTTGAAGGCGGTTTGGACTGCCCTATCGGAGTTGAATTTTTTCCTTTGCAAGAAGTTATCCAAATTTCGAAAAAAATGGTAATCTGTTGGGGCAAGGTCCGGAGAGTACGGTGGATGTCTTAGACATTCCAATTGAAGGTCCTCTAATTTGGTAGCCGTCTGTTGTGCAGTGTGTGGTCTAGCGTTATCATGAAGCAGCAGTGGCCTAGAGCGATTAACCAGCCTCGGTTGTTTAGCAGCTAGCTTTTCCATCATGGTTTGCAGTTGCTGACAATAGACATCTGCCGTAATCGTCTGGCCAGATTTAAGAAAGCTGTAGTGAACGACACCAGCACTAGTCCACCAAACGCTCACAAGTAACTTTTTTGGAGTCAATTTTCGCTTGGGGCATGGTTTGGCTGGTTCGGCAGGGTTCAGCCATTGCGATGAGCGCTTCCGATTATCGTACAGGATCCACTTTTCATCACAGGTAATGATTCGATTTAAAATCCCTTCATTATTGTGCCGGTTGAGTAATGCAACGCAGCAGTCAACGCGCGTTTGTTGATTTGCTTCACTCAATTCGTGAGGTACCCACCTTTCAAGCTTTTTCACCTTACCAATTTGCTTCAAGTGGATTAAAACAGTTTTATCACTAACACCGCAGCCTGCAGCTAACTCGGATGTGGTTTGCGATGGATCCGCTTCCACAATAGCCTTCAATTCTTCATTATCAACTTTGGTCTCCGGCCGTCCACGGGGCTTGTTCTGCAGGTCGAAATTTCCAGAACGAAAACGTTGGAACCAAAAACGCACTGTGTTTTCTTTTGCGGCACCGTCGTCATACACATCACTAATCCTTCGAGCCGTTTCTGCAGCACTGGTGCCACGGTGGAACTCGTACTCGTAAATAACGCGATATTTCAAGTTTTTCATTTTGTAAACTGAGTGACGCAAAGAAAAAAACAATTGAGGAAAAAACAAATGAATTATAATTTTCAAAACACAAATTCATGAGTAAATAGCTGTATAAATTTGGATTTGGAATTCCTAACCAAAGAGAAGATATTTGAGATCAAATTTGCCAGTACGGCAAAACGCCAATTTCATATGTAAGGACCTAATATTTCTTTTAATACTTTTAATATTTCTCCTCTATTTTATATGATTTTATTATTTCTCTTTTATTTTATATAATATTTTTAATATGTGTACCTACTTTTATATGGAATGTGTGGGATTGCACAAACCTCCCCACATTCTGGAATAAAGTTATATTTATTTATTTATTTATTTTAAATTTATTATTCTTCAATATTTGACGTGATTTTCTACAAAATTTGTTTTCTCGATTCAATCCGCCAATTGTGAATTCTTATTCTCTCTTATTATCATGCATTTTGCCAATTCTAATTAAAAAATATTTTAATGTGTAGAAATACAATTGAAAAAATTTTCAAGGTGCCTAAAAATTTACGCGGTTAATGTTTATCGATTAAGATAATCTCAAATTGAGTATATTTTTAATGGAGAAGTTTCCTATTTTTACATCCTTTATATTAACTCGTGGCGTCTGCTTGCTTGCCGTCAACAAAAACTTTGGATCGATTTTTGACCCTTTTCCCGTGATCCAATCGAGCTGAAACTTGGCAAGCAGACTCGTGGCGACGATCAAGAAGATCTATCAAATTTTCGTTAAAAAAATAATAATTATAGTATAATTTTGGATTTTTAAAATTTTTAATGGTTTTTTCATACAAGTCGTATGGAGATTCCGACGCATGTGGTAGACACGAAACCCGAAAATGAGAGAGGGAGTATTGTAAAAACTTGGTTTTTATGGGTTACCTTTTTTTACTACCTTTCTTTTAACTCGTAGCGTCTGCTTGCTTGTCGGTCGAAAAAACTTTGGATCGATTTTTAACCCTTTTCCCGTGATCCAATCGAGCTGAGACTTTGCAGACATACTCGTGGCGACAATAAAAATGACCTAACAAATTTTCATTTAAAAAAAATTAATAATTATCGCGTAATTTTGAATTTTACGAAATTTTAATGGTTTTTTACTTCCTTTCTTTTAACTCGTAGCGTCTGCTTGTCTGCCGAAAAAACTTTGGATCGATTTTTAACCCCTTTTCCGTGATCCAATCGAGCTGAATTTTTGCAGACAGACTCGTGGCGACGATAAAAATGATTTAACATTTTTTTGTTTAAAAAATTTAATAATTATAGTATAATTTGGGATTTTTCGAAATTTTTTATTACGCCCTTTCGTAGCGTCGCCCAACTCGAGCACGACGCGTGGGGTAGGCACAAAACCTGTTTCAACTAGTAAATGAGAAAGGGAGTATAATAAAAACTTGGTTTTTATTGTTTAGTTTTTTTAATGAATGGAAATGAAAATTTAAGTAAAATTGAACAAAAGAACAAAGAATTTAAAATTTGCATTTTGTTTGAATAATTTTGTTCCGTCCGGTGGGGTCGCGTGACGTCATCTCTTGTACCTGGTGTAGGTAGGTAAAAATAATTATTTGCATTCTTCTTCAGTAGCCAAAAATATATCTCGAATTGGGCTGAATCCAAGAATATGGGTATGTATATTCGGTATGGTTGAGTATTCAGATTTCAAAATAAAACAGAATTGACGCTCAAACAAGCATTAAAAGAAAATATAACATTTTAATGTTTCTTAAATTCCATACACATTGACATTTGATAGGCGATATCTGTGTAAATCATAGACAAGATTTGTTATAATACCAATACCCACATTCTTGAATTATGCCGCGAATTGGCGTGTAGTTCGCGAAACACTCATTCCGAAACGAGGTTTAGCCCTTAGTAATATTGTAGCAATAACACTAATATTCTTACCTAAACAAACGAACAATACGTTCTTCTTGGTCGACGGTGAATTCATTTTAATGTGCGAAAAGTATTGTCAAATTTAAAAAGTATTTTCTTCGAAGAATACGCGGCACCGTCACGAAAAACACCCGGAACTTGTTTCAACCATAGAAAAGGAAATATCAACTCGTCTTGTCTAACTACAGACCATTCTGTGCTACAGACACAGAGTAATTTATGATCATAGACAAGAGACTAGAATGGCAACTGATATTTGGATTGAGACATCTTGTGGCAGTAAGTATATAAGGGGTAACTAAAATGTTTTTAGAGGTTTCAATATTCTGAAAGAATTGTTTAGTTGCAGATTTTGATGTATAATTGTGTATTTTCTTGGCATTCATTTCAATCTGTTATTGTATATTAACTTGTACGTAAGTGTGTGGAAACAATGACGTAGGGCTTGAAGACTTCACTAGCAACATCGGCACCCTTGCTGCCGTCCAATCAGATAGCAGAGGGAAGGAAATGCACCCCACCTCCAGTTGCCGCGCAGAACTTACAAAAATTCCGGACGCCCTTCGAAGAGCTCTCTTGTCTTTCCGATCCTGATCCGAGGTGGTAATAATCAAGCTTGCTGGGAGGCTGCCCGTTGCATACCCTGTCGTGGTGAACTTCACGTGTCCGGTATTTATTTTAATTTTATTTATCTTCATAATTTGTTCCACACAATGTTGTGTGGGCTAATACATGATTTCACTGAGACATATTGCATTCCATCTAATCATTTAATAGTTTTTATAATAAAATTTTTGCACTTCAATTTCCTTTGGCAGGCTATCGAAGATTTTTATACCTTTATACATCATACAATTTTGTGATGTGTTGTACTTTTTCTTTGGTAGTCTTATGTTGTCGCTTCCTCTTGTATTGTAGGAATGAAAATCCTTATTCAGCTTCATCCTAATTTTGTCGCTAACTACATTTACCTAAATTATTACTTACCAACTTCTGACAGTAACCCCACGATACGTGAAAGACAATCGCATTAACATGCGTAAGCCGTGCGTACGCCGCACATTATTTCATTGTGTTAGTGTTTACGGGTATAAACACCAACACAACGAAACAGTGTGCCTCGTGCGCACGACTTACACATACTAATTCGAATGTTTTTTTAAAAGACCTATACTATATGCATACTACATATAGTGTGGCTCGTGTCGGAACGTGCGATTTGTAAATTAGATCTGTTAAAATTTATTTGGAATGATCATTGTGTGCAAAAGGTAGCAACAAAACATGTATGTGTGTGTGTATGTTTGGATGCATTCCATGAGTAGATCGGTAAAATAATGCAGAAGAAACAGACAAATGTGCGTTGTCTTTTAAGTTGGATTAAAGTAAGCGTTCTTTTAAAGCATAGATTTTTACGTTCTCCACCAATCAGACGATCCGTTTTCGTAAAAACCTATGCTTTAATCGACCGCTTACTTTGATCGAACTTGAAACAACCGGGCCTAAGTAATTGGGTACTAATCCATGTTTAATTTTAAATATTTGCACCATTACATTATATATAGACGTACAACTATAACTAGGCGTGCGAGGGAGGGCGTCATAGATAACATAATAATAGAGGGCGTCGCTGTCACGTAACAGAAGTTGTCAGGGTGTAAATTTATTACACAATACATAATGTACAGAATGTCCGGTGACCGGTGTCGTATTAAATACAGAAATTTGGTCGGGCAGCACTAAAGAAACCATGCAGTAATGGCGGCCGTTCTATCTGTCAAACTGTCAGACGGTAATATCGGTCCATTATTTGCTTTTTTAGCTTCGCAAAACTTTAATACTTCATTGGCAATTGTTCTTGCACCATCCCGAACTGTTTAGGATGTTTTGGACATAATAATTCAGTGTACATATATTGGTAATCAAGATGACACAGCTCGCGCTCAAAGACGAGAATCAACTGAATGACAGGCGAGGGGTTACCGCCGGGTGCGGGCGGGGCGGGTTTTAGTTCAAAATTCGCCGCACGCCAAGTTACGTTGGGTAAGCAATAATATCGAAAAAAAAAATTATAATAAAAATCAAAAAATCGGATTTTTTGATATATATCAAAAATTGGATATATATCCAAACTTTTTCTCTCTCCTTTTTTTCACACGTCGATTGATACAAATTGATAATTAGGAAATTATATTTTATTTTGAATATAAATTATTATTTATTAAGTAAATGAATTGCATACTGAAAAAAGCTTGTACAGGGTTATTTGGAAAACATTAATAACCCCGCAGGACTACATTCCTGCCATGATTACGAGTCGAAAATGTTCAAGCTATCGTGACCTAATTTCAATAGTTATGGAGATATGCGACATCAGAGTTTGCATTTTTTTCTTAATATTTCTAACTTATTTTTTGTAAAACTTTGGACTATCATTACAGTAAGTTATATCGATTACGAAAAATTCACTCATTTAAATTCGAGTTAAATAAAATGATAAAAACCCTGAAAATTTTCCAATTAGAATGTTTTCCAATTGGAATTCGAAGGTTTTTATTATTTTATTGGAATTGTATTAAAGGGATTGAATTTTTCATATTCGATATAAATCACTGTAATGATAGTCCGTTTTACAAAAAATAAGTTAGAAATATTGAGGAAAAAATGCAAACTTTGATGTCGCATATCTCCATAACAATTGATATTAGGTCATGATAGCTTGAACATTTTCGACTTATAATCAAGGCAGAAATATACTCCTGCGAGGTTATTAATGTTTTCCCAATAACCCTGTATATGTAATTATTATAACCCTTTCAGCCCGGATCGATTCAATCGTGCATTCACATAAAAAAATATTTCCCGTTAACTAAACCGTTTTTCAGGTTCAAACCGGCCTGCAATGGTCTTGCGCTGTACTGCGCGTATACGCACTTTCATTGCAGGCCGGTTTGAACCCGAAAAACGGTTTAGTTAGTGGGAAATATATATAATGTGAACGCACGATCGTATCGATCCGGGCTGAAAGGGATATATAAGTCATAAAAGTTGCTCTTTCTAATGTAGTGTTTGTTTCTTTGTGTGAAATAAAAAACGGATTATATGAAACAAATTAATTAAACTAAAAAATAACCGTAGCACTTTTTAAAATACAACTAGCGCCATCTAGTAACGACTGCAGATATTAAAAAAAAACCTGTAGCATTTTTTAAATACAACTAGCGCCATCTATTAACATTCGCAGAAAGTTTTCTTGGATATATATATCAAAAATAAAAATCGAGCCATAAATATTGTGATATATATCATGATATATATCCTCGAACCCTGTTATATATTATTCTTTGATTTACAGTTTCCAGTCCTAGGGCATTCAACATTTTTGTTATTTTAGTTCTCCTATTATACTTCAGTATTATGCGCATCGTTCTATTTTGTACTATTTGTAGTTTCTTTAGCATTCCTTCATTGCTTATAAATAATATACTGGAACAATAATATATGGAATATATGGAACAATAACAATAAGCAGGAGAATCATAGTATTGTATATTAATAAACTTGTATTTTTATTTATATGTCTTCTTATTCTTCCAAGTAAGGACGCTTTTTTTGCAATCTTCTTCACCACAAATTCAGTATTTTTTGTAAATGTTAGTTTTGAATCTATAATTACACCAAGGTATTTTATACTGTCTACGATTTCTAATATCTCATTTTCTAGTTTCACATTATATTTGGTTGTTCTTTTTTTGCTTCCAATTATCATACATTTTGTTTTTGAAACATTTAATTTAAGTTTGTTGAATTGGAGCCATTTTTTAATTTCCTCTAGTTCTTTATTTATGATGTAGATTGCTGTTTCCAGGTCACTATCCTCTATGTATATTAAAGCGTCGTCTGCAAATAATCATTTTTTTACATTTATTTAGTACTGATGCAATGTCATTTACGTATATGATAAATAATAATGGTCCCAAGACGGACTCCTGTGGAACACCAAGCTCTTTTTCTTTTGGATCATTTACTTTAGTTATTTGATATCTGTCACTCAAATAGTTTCTAAACCATAATAATGCTTTATCTTGTATACCATATTTTTCTAATTTTTTCACAATTATATTTCGGTCAATTGTTTCGAATGCTCTTTTAAAATCTAAAAATACTGCAACGACATATTTATTTTCATCTATATGTTCTTTCCAGTCATCAATTACAATATTTAATGCCATTTCACAAGATATTTTACTTCTGAATCCTGATCACGTAGGATTTTATTTTTCTCAATAAAATTTGTTAACTGCTCTTTCACTATTACTTCTAATATTTGTTCATATTTAGGTAGTGTATTAATTGGTCTGAATTCATCACATTTTTTGTATTTTTAACTATTGGAATGGGTATTATTGTTGTTAATGGTGCTCTAAATGCAATTATGGCCAATAAGAATCTGTCAAAGGAAGCAAGACTAGCGGCACATAATGGCGTTCTAGTGCCAACCCTAATGTATGGAAGTGAAGCCTGGAATTGGCAAAAGAGGAATGAAAGTAGATTGAATGCGGTAGAAATGCGGTCACTAAGACGCTTGTGTGGAAAATCTTTGGTTGATAGAGTAAAGAATGAACAAATTAGACGTGAATGCAATGCTGGCTGTAGTGTGGTAGATAGAATAAAGAAAGGAGTGCTGAGATGGTTTGGTCATGTGGAACGTGTGAACGAGGAAAGGATGGTTAAGAAAATATATGAGGCGAGTGTTGATGGCAACAAAAATAGAGGGCGTCCGCGAAAGACCTGGCATGATCAGATACAACAAGTGTTTGAGGATGGCCCTGTTAAAAGCCGCAACAACTGTAGAACTTGTATGAGAAGATGTATGAATGTGGCCAAAGCAAAAGTGGTGTGCCAGGATAGAAGAGTGTGGCGTTCAATCCTCTCTGCCTACCCCTGCGGCGAAACGGCGTGATGGTTAGTTAGTTAGTTATTATTGTTTTCCAGGATTTCGGGAAGAGACCATTTTTTAGGCTTTTGTTTATGATATTCAGTATTATATTTCCAGTTATTGGCAATGAATCTTTTATAACATTTATGGTTATTCCATCTGGACTTGCTTTTGATTTCATGCAGTCTAGTGTTTGTAAAAGCTTGTTTTCGTTTATTTCTTCAAATCTGAATGTACTCATTACGTTTATGTGTTCCAGATTGAGATTTTGATTTATTTGTGGTTTCGATTGATTAATGTCGATAATACTTTTTATAAAATATTGGTTAAAGCTGTTAGCAATATTCACACCATCTTTTACATCGTTTTGACATTATATGTTCTCATCAATTTCTTGTGTTTTATCCATTTTCAATAGGTTTTTGATACTTCGCCACATTTTTTTGGGATTGTTTCTATTATTTTCAAATTCTTCTTTATAATATTTGCTTTTACATCTTTTTATAGAGACACAGTACTCATTTAGTTTTATTTTGTATATTTTCCAATCTAAATTTCTTCCTGTAAATTTAGCTATTTTATAAGCCATGTCTCTGTCTTTTTGTTTATTTTTTAGTTCTTCAGAGTACCATTTATTTACTTGTTTGTATTTTATAGTTGTTTCTGGTTTTATATAATCTATAGCATCTTTAACATTATGTACTGTTTTCTCTACCATCTGATCCATCGGAAGATTTATTATTTCTGACCAATCAATCACAAGGTATACGACCACCGGACGTGCAAATGCAGTGCATTGCAGAAGATTGCAGCTGGCCCTGATGAAGGAGAATACCAGTGCCAGTGCGAGGAACCCCAACCAGAATTCCTTCCAATCGCCGACCGGGAGGAGTGTGCCCCATGTGCATCAGATCCGAGAAACCATGCCCGTTTCGATTCGGTGCTGCCTTCATCTGCCCACATTCGGAGAACTGTGAAGGATGAAGGCAGCATGATCTACCCGGCGCCGCGGCGACCGACCCCGTCCACGAGGACACATGGTAATTTCCGATGAAGGAAGGTCCAAGACGCCAATCACCAGACGATGCCGGAGATGCAAGAAGATGCGAGGAAGTGTAAAGTGAACAAGGCTGTGAAGGCGTAGATTTTAGATATATTTTAGAAATAGTTAGAATGCAAATAAACGGGTTAGCTAGTATACGTATTTTTAAAGTCTAAGTAGAATTTTTTTTCGCGGTGCCATTAAATATGTGAAATTTAAATTCTTCTTATTTGAATCCCTGCCTTCCCTTGACAATTTATGTGTATGTGTGAATGCATCTGGAGAAGAAAAATGTGTATTTATCAACCTTTAGTCCAGTCTTAAAAAGTATGTCAAGTTGTAAACTATTAAAGTGTTATTTTGTTACGAAATAGAATAAGCTAGGACCAGCTTATTCTATTTCTAAACTAGCTAAGGACTAAGAATTTCATGCAAGGTGAATTTCATGCAGAATTTTCGATTCAGTAGGTAACAACCATAGCAACACTAAGGGTAGAGTAGAATAACATTATTATATTCTTTGAATAACCATATTACATTGGGTTTATACAACATACGCGTCCGCGTCTCACCTCGCCACTCGTCACAGAAAAGACATACTGAACATTCGTGCAGTGGGCGAATTAATGATGGGTCCACTCTGATCTAAGTACTTCATTACACTCGGCTTTACATACTTTGATCGAACTTCAAACACCTGTTGCCGTAAAGTGTGACTTTCTTAGGGAAGTGTGATTTTTAATGAAATGGAACGAATGAACACTTCAGTCCATTTTAATAATACGAAAATAACCAGTTCTAATCCCGCTTTCTAAATGAACGATGCAACATGCTGATCCAACATCCTCCCCCCCTCTGTCAGAAATAATACGGATAAAACGACCAATTCAAATCTCCACCTCGACGTCAGTGATAATTTTAGCTACACGCACAATTTTGTAGTAGTATATGAACAAGCAGCTAGTTAGTTCATTGAAGTAAATTAAAGGAGTTAATGTCTCGGTACTTACTACAAATTAAACGTTAATTTTGAATTGGAGAACGTGTGCATGCTGAAGCCTTCATTTCGTAATGAAGTTTTGCCCTTCCCTGCCGCGCATGCAAGTGTAGAATAAGCATCGTACTTGTTCTCTTGAACTCGCGCTCAAAAACCACCAACAATGCAAGCGACGAGGCATTCATTATCGATCACTAATGATAATGATCGATATTATTGTTTGTTAAAACAATATTTGGCATTGGTCCTTCAGAGACTATCAGTGCAAGTTTCACAGAATCAGAGGCAGATACAGAAACTAATTAAATACTTTTCTTGCTGTGAATTAACCAATGCATTTTAAAAAGTGATTAAAATAAGGTGCAATTTTTGTAATACATAATTGGCTGTAATTTTTAAGAGATAATTTCAAATTTTTATTTTATTTATATATTTATTAATCAACGCTCTAATGGGCTTTTACAGTACAAGAGAATTATAAGTAATTTATTTTTAATTATTATTTTTTTAAAACAGTTGAGGATACAGATAATGTATCCCATCAATATTTTTATTATTTTCAAACTAAGCTAAAAGCTTGTGCTATGAAAATATGACTAACATGGTGGTGGCCTGCAGTGGGGCCAGAACCACCGACCACTAGATGACTAGGCGAACATCATGGTCACTACTAACCACCCCCATCTAGCTACTCTATAACTAGTCATTCCAGGTTTAAAGAATTGTAATAAAACTGTTAATTAAATTTTGTTCATAAAATTGATTTTTATTATATACGAAAATTACAAAATTTTTCGAGGTTAATAGGTATTAGTCAAGTATTAATAATAAATAAAGATAACAAACACCGTTATCGATTAATATCCTTTATTATCGATTACTCAAACGATAATATCAAAGGCTAAACTTCATTTATCGTAATCCACCCAATTTATAAGAACAGAACATTTCGCTTCTTATTGCTAACTGTAGGCGCTACACACTGATGTGTCTTCGTTACTGGGCCAAATAAAATTCAATATCCCTTCCCGTAGACCCTTGAAATAATTAACTATTGTTCCTTAGTCATCATAGAACCAACTATGGATTCCATGCTCCCATGTCACGGTTATGTCGTCTTATAAACTCAAGACAGGATCTGGACTTTTTGGTGTAAGTCTGTCCAGATTCAAACAATCTCTGATTAGATAATCTAGATCTGGTCTCCATATTGTTAGTACTTCATTTGTCCATGCTTTTCTTTAAATTGCTACAACTATTATTCTCTTTATTTTATGTTATATAATATATATTATTGGACTATGTCCGTTAATTTAAATAAATAATCATTTGTATATCAAATTATCTTTTAGCACGTAAATAAAAATTGTATTGTTTTAGTAAATTTTACTTTTTGAATAGTATTTATGGTAAAGAGTGTACTCTTAAAAAAGTGTATAAAACTGTTTGTAAATTATTTCTGAATTAGTTTTATGTGTGATACAAGATTTATAAAATGAGCAATAGCAAGTCCTCGCACAAAGGCGCAGGGCCTCGTAAAAATTTGACGCCCGGGTCTCGCGATTGTTAAGGCCGCCATTGTTTGCAAATACTTACACGCCAGTGCAATGTTTATCCACTATTAGATTTGTTGACTATCATTCTCATCTTGAAAGAGCACGATCCAATCACACCATACATCTATATTTTACAGTTGGAAAAAAATGTCTAGCTTTTGGATTTTTTTAAATTTTGCTAATTTTAGAAGAACAAAAGTAAAGTTGGATTTAAAATCATAAAATAAAACAGAAAAAAAAAATAAAAAAATTTAATACACATAAGTTAATATAAATATAAAATTTGTAATCAAGTAATTATTGTGATTTTATCACAGATCCATACCCCAAAGCATTTACCAAAGGGTTCATGCCACAAGTGCATATAGAAAAAGCAGTTCTAAAAACAAAATACATACATAACTATTAGGTCCTTACATATGAAATTGGCGTTTTGCCGTACTGGCAAATTTGATCTCAAATATCTTCTCTTTGGTTAGGAATTCCAAATCCAAATTTATACAGCTATTTACTCATGTATTTGTGTTTTGAAAATTATAATTCATTTGTTTTTTTCTTTGCGTCACTCAGTTTACAAAATGGAAAACTTGAAATATCGCGTTATTTACGAGTACGAGTTCCACCGTGGCACCAGTGCTGCAGAAACGGCTCGAAGGATTAATGATGTGTATGGCGACGGTGCCGCAAAAGAAAACACAGTACGTTTTTGGTTCTAACGTTTTCGTTCTGGAAATTTCGACCTGCAGAACAAGCCCCGTGGACGGCCGGAGACCAAAGTTGATAATGAAGAATTGAAGGCTATTGTGGAAGCGGATCCATCGCAAACCACATCCGAGTTAGCTGCAGGCTGCGGTGTTAGTGATAAAACTGTTTTAATCCACTTGAAGCAAATTGGTAAGGTGAAAAAGCTTGAAAGGTGGGTACCTCACGAATTGAGTGAAGCAAATCAACAAACGCGCGTTGACTGCTGCGTTGCATTACTCAACCGGCACAATAATGAAGGGATTTTAAATCGAATCATTACCTGTGATGAAAAGTGGATCCTGTACGATAATCGGAAGCGCTCATCGCAATGGCTGAACCCTGCCGAACCAGCCAAACCATGCCCCAAGCGAAAATTGACTCCAAAAAAGTTACTTGTGAGCGTTTGGTGGACTAGTGCTGGTGTCGTTCACTACAGCTTTCTTAAATCTGGCCAGACGATTACGGCAGATGTCTATTGTCAGCAACTGCAAACCATGATGGAAAAGCTAGCTGCTAAACAACCGAGGCTGGTTAATCGCTCTAGGCCACTGCTGCTTCATGATAACGCTAGACCACACACTGCACAACAGACGGCTACCAAATTAGAGGAGCTTCAATTGGAATGTCTAAGACATCCACCGTACTCTCCGGACCTTGCCCCAACAGATTACCATTTTTTTCGAAATTTGGATAACTTCTTGCAAAGGAAAAAATTCAACTCCGATGGGGCAGTCCAAACCGCCTTCAAAGATTTTATTGATTCCCGTCCGAATGGTTTTTTTAGTAAAGAGATCGATGAACTACCTATGAGATGGCAAAAGTGCATAGATAGCAATGGTACATACTTTGATTAAATAAATATATTATAATAAAAAAAAAATCGGCTTTATGTTCCTCCCATACTAAACGCCAATTTCATATGTAAGGACCTAATACTATTAAAATACAAAAGTTGGAGTGTATTTTTGAAATACACACAATACATTTTATATACACACAAGTATGATCAAGGAGTACAAGAATGTGTAAGATACATCAAAGAATATTCAGTCTTTTTTTCTTAGCTTTGCACTGGAAATTTCAATAGATTCCAGCCAGTGAGTCAGTTCTGGAGGACATGCGGGCTTAATCTCACAACCTTCAATGCCTTTAAACAAAGCATTGACTTCAACGTCGACAATATTCTGTTTGGATATATTTACCGCCCTCACAAACTTATCCCGCAGTGTGATGAACTTCTGTTCAATGTATATTGCTTTGTCATCCCAATACATTAGCTAAAAATTAAGAAAAACAAATAATGTATTTGAATTCCAACATATTTTTACTTTCATATAATTCAAAAACAATAAGAAATTAATAAATGAAATATAATACTATCTATAAAGTGGAATCTCAACTGAAACAATGTATAACCGATAGTAGTCAGTACATAAAGAATTTGCCTATCTTCGATTTACGGTCAATGATGAAGTAATAAGACAAAATCTACCAGGCAAAATATTGCACCCCAAGAGAAAGACTACCATCACCTTTCTAAAATATGCATTCCGAGGGAACAGGATTAAAAAAAAAATATTCGTGTAATTGAAATAGCACTGTAAGCATTAACCGGTCGGGTGCCAGAGCGCAGATCTGCGCTCCCTAGACACGTATGCGAATTCGGCCTATTTTACCTGCGTTTATGGGTTTTTAAAGCTTATTATTGGTTGTATCTCCAGTTTCTGAATGAATGAACGAGTTCTATTAAATAGAATTGAACAATGAACAAATTTTGTCAAGTAATCTCATTTTCCGCGCAAACCGGACAAAAAATCATTCCAAATGTCGTCTTCCAACCTCACATTAATTGTGTTATTTATCTGTTAAAAAAAGTGTATTTTTTAAATAAAAAAGTGTTCAAATTAAGTATTTTTATATTATTTGATATATTTAGAACGAAAATATTAAAATACAATATCTTTAGTGTTATTGCTTCCATGGTTTTATTCGATAAACATGTGCATACATTTCTGACTGAAATTTCGTTATTTATTTTCATAATTAATGAGTAAGTAATTATGTATTGTACAAGTAATTATTGAAGTCTGTATATTGAAAAACCAGAAACTGCAACTTCTTACATAAATATAACTATCACAAAAAAGTATCTAAAAACAGCAATTGTGCGCGAAATTGCGTGGCAGACAGGATACATTCTGCATTACGTATGGCCGGCATCCGACCGGTTAAAGCGTTTTCTAGTAAAAAATATATAAAACATAGTACCAAAATTTTGTGGTTGCATTTAAAAAAATATTAATAAATACTAAAATTAAACGGTAGACAGAGGAGTTAAAATATAGTAACTTAATACAGAACATTGAAGCATGAGTTTTCCTATGCAAATATATATATATTGAAAAAAAATCGAAACAAAAGATATATATATACGTATCTTGTGGTATTCCTGTCACAATAACATATTATTCAGATTTTAATATTTCATAATATGCATATTTCATTTAGATTTTTTCCCAAATATATCTTCACATAAAAGTCACGCACCTGCTTAATACAGTTGAATATTATACAAAATATTCAGTACTGTATAATATATTATACAATATACATAAATAGAATCATTTTATTTTAAATAAATAAAAATATGTATTTAACTACATAATAAGTAGTGTGTTACCCTTGTTTCGATTTTGTACGCTGTAAAGATAGGAATAGTACGTCTGTATCTAATACTAGAGGCACCTTGCAGTGCATGCCCTTTGGCAGCCATTATATTTTCATAAATACCGGTTCTGTCATAAAAGTGGAACCGGGCAAAATCCAGTTCTCGTATATAACGAGCATTGTTCATGTGGCGCAGAAATATGTCAACATCATTTGTAGTGCAAAAACCTGCAAGAAGAAAACACATGATTAATATTTACAGAACGCTAATATGACAGAAAATGTCACTGCTAGTAGTAAAATACTATTATTTAATAAAATTATATGTAGTGAATTGAGTACATAATTTATCTGGATCATTTCTGCATCCCCAGAATTTAATGCAAACATTTTCAATTATCATAAGAGTGCAAAATGAAGATTAGATTTCTAAATCATTAAGAGTGTCTTATTAACTCAACTGAACTTTTTTTTTATTAAGAAATTTAAACAAAATTCCGAATGAATCTTTAAATGAGCTAAACGAATACTGGAGTGTTTAGAGTTTGTTGTTTCTGAACGAGGAAGTTTTTTGACCTCTTGAGTGATTTACCCGAATACAATTCGGGTAGGTCTTTTGCTGACATTGTGATTTGCCCAAACTGGATTCGGGCACATCGTACACGAAACTTTTTATAGTAATTTGTCCGAATCCAGCTCGGGTCATTACCACACCAGTCTAGAGAACGCATCGCGCACATTGATTGACACGTGTCGTAATTTGATCTTTCGAGAACAATTAGTCACCGGGTAGGTACTCGTCACCCAATTAGTTTGTGTGCTGTATTATCGTGTCGTGTGTATTCAAACCTTCGTATTTACGTATTTTTTTATCTATTTATTTTATTTTAGTTCTTGCCCAAAATGGCAGAATACAAAAGCGACGAGGAAGTATTGATAAGTGAATCAGAAGATGAGGAATTTTCAAAATCTGACGATGATAGTGATGTTGAGGACTCAGAAGATGAGGATGTCGATATGCCTAATGAATTTGTAGAAATAAATATAGAAAATCAGCCAGCACCACCTCCGAAGTTTCCTTATCTCAAGACTGCTGGTATAAATTTACAGTTTGATGATAATGCAACAATCTTACAATACTTCGAGTATTTTTGAATAATGAAAAAAAAAAAAGGGTGGCTTTTTTTGACCCACTTTTTTCCAAGAGGTTGACCACAGAAGTGGTTAATTAACAAATAAAAATAAAACACTATCTTTGTTTTTTCACTTGTTTATGTATAACATGTTTCTGAAATCTACGTTTCCTTCTTCAGGTGTGTTGACTACACCCATCTGAAGAAGGAAACTGAGGTTTTCAACACATGTTATGTGATACTCTAAAATAAGCAAGTGGAAAAAACAAAATTATTCATAATTGTTAAAATGGATTTACACAAAGTAAACGCCACCACATTCAATTACTCATTTAAGTAAGTAAACAATGATGAGAAAGCTTTTTACCGCAATTCAAATTTCTCTTCCAGAATACCTTATTTTACAATTTCCATTAAATATAAAATCTAAATTCAACTAACTTTCTCTAAGAGTATTATTTGGTTATATAAAAAAAAGAAAATTCATAATAAATCTACGACAAATTATAATGAATTCATTTTAAAGTAGTTTTTCAGGAAAAAGTTAATGTGAAATAAAGAGAATATTAAATCACTTATACTGTATTTGAATTGGTAATTTGAATAAAAGAACACAATACAGGTCATGGAATATTTTAGCAGTAAACTATTAATTGTCCAAAACGGGCACTGGAAGTCATAGTTAAGTGTTAAAAATCAGTTTTTCAATACAAGTTGTTACCTTAATAACTGCAAATTCTTTTTTAATGAATAAAGTTTTTTAAGTCATAAATATGGTGATTTGTAAGGAAACACTGAAGACAACTGCATGAAATGCTTTGATGAAATAAAATAAAATTATTATTATCTTTTATATAATATCTGAAATTCTTTTTGCAGATAATTTGTTGTAAAGGTAATCTATTTATGTGGTGGAAGAAGAGAACATGGAAGGACATTGGAAACATAATCATGTTTAATAATAGAACAACTTAAAATATCAGTCATCATATAATTCAGGTAGCTAGAGCAACTAATTATGTAATATTCAGGTATAGTGAATTTAATATTCCTACTACAGTAGCCGGCAAACATCTTGAAATTTTTAGGCATAGTGGGGGGAAGTTTGCGCATGTACCATTCCACCAACGAGACCCAAATTTTGTCTTCTGCGCATTCCCCCACTACGCCAAAAAATTTCAAGATTTTTGCCGGCAACTGTACTTACTATGTAATTCTCAAAAAAATCAAATAGGTACCTACCACACATTTTTATTACTAGTTTCTAGATTATTCTGCTATCTCTTAGTGATTAAAGACATACATACATATATAGAACATAGCACTGTATGACTGTGAATGCTGGAACCTTATCAAAGGAGACAAAAAAGGACAGAGCCTTTGAAATGTGGTGCTGGTGGTGAATAATGAAAATTAGTTGGGTGAAAAGGAAACAAGATGACTTTTTGGAAGAAATCTAGGAAAATAGATTTATTCAGAGGACAATAGCAAAACAGAATTGGAAAATGTTTCCTCCACTAACTTTGCAACTACGAAGAAAAGCTAGTTACTGGAGTGGGGATGTCATCATCATCATCCATGGCTCCACAGCCCATTGTGGAACTTGGCCTCCTGCAACATTCCTTTCCATCTTCCTCTATCCTGACATGTACTCCTCCAATTCCTGATAGCTTATAGTTTTCATGTTTTGCTGCACTCCAACCAGCCATCCCAGTTTAGGTCTACCGGAGTGGAGATGTCATTGATGAGAAAAAGATTTATAGAATAAGGATCCATAGAGAGAGATGGTGTCAAGAGAACTTGCTTCCCGACTAGAGAAAAGGGGCCTTAAGTTAAATCTAATCAATGCAAACAGATATTTTCGGTACCTAAGTATCTGGTTTCCTGTTAGAAAAATGTTTCATCTTCAGTGAGGGCAAAACATGATTAATGGAGTCTTGTAAATAGTCGCATTTCAATAAAATTGGCCTAGAATTTCAGGTACATTTATTTAAAGAAACATTTTTTCCTACAAAAAGTTTCACAAAAGTGTACGTAAACACAAGATTAATAGAGAAAAAATTATGAAACTTGACATGAAAAAGTCATGACGGTTTAACATATTTACCGTAAATAGTAGTTGCTTCATTTAGTTTGCACTTTTTGTCCAGAAGTCTTCCAAGTCCAATCGTAACAACTATTCTTATAAAATAATTGACGTCCCAAAACATATACAGTAGGGCTATGATAATAGTAATGACACACAACATTTTGGCATAAAATATTTATCGTCTCTTAACAGTTACTAGATGGATGCAAATAATATATGTACGTTTATATAATTTAAACCCAAGTGTTCCGGCACGGAACACCGACGAGGTATGCTAAATGAGAAGTGAATAGTGGAAGGCAGACCCAAGAAGACCCGAAACTCGAAACACGACGCATCAAAACTTCGTTTACGGTAAACTTTTCAAAGCAGACAAATTCTCAAACTACGGCGCGTGCTCATTTTAATTTTTATTAAAATGCATTGGTATTGCGGAATCGTCCGAAATCTGCTGACTCCGAGAGGTTTTCCAAAAGTTTCTAAGATATTATATCTCTATATGAGAGAGTATGGGTTTTACTTTATTTATTTGTTAATTTATATTTAAGTTAATATAATTTTTTTGCTTGGATTGTGCCTGTCTCACTAGAAATATCTGAGTTAAGACAGGCATAGTTTACAATGGTATGTAGATACAAAACACAGTACAGTTGCCGGCAAACTTCTTGAAATTTTTTGGCGTAGTGGGGGAATGCGCAGAAGACAAAATTTGGGTCTCTTTGGTGGAATGGTACATGCGCAAACTTTCCCCCATTACGCCGAAAAATTTTAAGATGTTTGCCGGCTACTGTACATGCGCAAACTTCCCCCAACTACGCCGTAAAATTTCAAGATGTTTGCCGGCTACTGTATGAAGATATATAATAAAATAATTATTTGTATTTGATGGAGAATTGTATATTAAAATAACATTATAAAAAATATGTCATATACGTACAGTAGCCGGCAAACATCTTGACATTTTACGGCGTAGTGGGGGAAAGTTTGCGCATGTACCATTCCACCAAAGAGATTCAAATTTTGTCTTCTGCGCATTCCCCCACTACGCCAAAATTTTTTAAGAAGTTTGCCGACAACTGTACATGAGGTTATAGGGTGTGTTACTGTAAGTGTGCTTATTTTATCTCTCCTGTTGTTTCGGATCCACCGTTTCATTTTGTATTTTATGTTTGGGTTGTAAATTGTGGTTAGTCCAGGTTGCTTTAATTCATCAAGCATGCAATTAAGTAATTTGGGTTGCAATAATTACCCAAATCAGGAACTAAGTTTCTCCATGGTATACTTGGCTTAATACGATAGTTTAGACACTAAGGCCCGGTTGTTTTAAATTCTATCAAATTAAGCGTAGAGTTTAAACTGAAATTTTACGTTCTCCACCAATCAGACGATCCGTTTTCGTAAAAATCTATGCTTTTATCGACCGCTTACTTTGATCGAACTTGAAACAACCGGGCCTAAGGGCCGGTTGTTTCAAGTTGGATTAAAGTAAGCGTTCTTTTAAAGCATAGATTTTTACGTTCTCCACCAATCAGACGATCCGTTTTCGTAAAAATCTATGCTTTGATCGACTGCTTACTTTGACGAACTTGAAACAACCGGGCCTAAGTAGAAGGAATGTGTATTTGATTACGCATTTTTATCGATTGTTACGCGGTTTGATCGATGATCCAAACGATAGCGATTCGGCAATACCTGATGCATATGCATACTGGATACCTACATGTATGCGGGTGGTCATTCTTTCCCGAATCGTATCGCGTTATTTCGCGCGAATTATAGCGTATGCAACTGAGAAGACCGTTTCTTCATTACTTGTTTTTCGTTAGCATAAAATCACTTGGAGTCGGACTATAAGGTAATGTCGGAGTCGGTCGTTTTAAAGGACTCCACTTGAGTATAAGGTACTCACATTACGAAAATGATTTTTCCTATAAACGGCACCAAAGAACCCACTATAACAACATAACTAAATTCATACATTCAGAAAAAAAAAGATACAAAATATAGCCTAGATTCATATTCATAAATCTCATCATATACGTTTAATTTTAGAAAAAAAGTTTAGTCGAAATGCCCAAACCCTTCGTTTATATGAAAATAGCTTTCAATGTTGGCATGACAGGATACAAAATATTTGATAAACAATTGCTGTTTTGGAATTCACGGGAACTTTAAAGATAAATATATTTTTTTCCTAATAGGTAAAAACACGGTGAGCTTTCTGCTTACTAAAATAAATCATTGAATGTAATGAAAAGAGAAAGCGCACAGGTTTCCATGCGCGCGCCTCAAATTGACATCAACAGCTGTTTGCTGACCGTGACCTTCGGAGTTCACAAACGTGTTCAAAACAATGTTTGAATAATCACGATTTAAGCATTTATTTGCATGGTTAACCATGGTTTGACAAAACGATTTTAACTTGCATCAGAATTTTACATATTTCGGTTGTTCCTTATTTAAATTGTATCCTTATTAGTAATTTTCACTGAGTTGAGTTATCTTTGACGTTGAAGGTAGGTAATCAATGATATTATAATATGTCAATGGAGGTAATGTTGGTACGTCAAAACAAATAGGAGGCAGGTGCGTGATGGCCATAATAAATAAAATCTCATCTCAATGCGGACTCTGCTTTCGTATTCCATCTTCGTAATATGCTCGCAGTTCATTCGCCGTAAACCTCTCGTACCTTGTACCTTGACCAACCCTGTGGCAATCGTTTAAAAGGAATGCACTATTTACTTTCACTTGCGCTAGGTAGTGTGATTTCGCCAGTGCTCCGGCCACCTTCAGTAGTCGGCCACCAATTCCTTCAACTTGAATAAACTTGACACTCGCAATATAATTCAATAATATTTTTGAATGCTATCAATTTTGATTCTGGTTTTTCGGAAACGTCGTTAAGAAAATTTTCAAACTTTAAGTAGAAGTTCAATTAATTTGTTTGCACTGTAAAAGTAGCATTTATTGGCAAAAACATTAACTAAATTTACGAGTTAAAAGGGTAAAACAGACATTTTCAATATTTTTATGTTGAAACTCGTGCGGCCGGTTACTGGGACAATTTTTTCTACAAAATCCAGTGGTCGGCCGGGGCGGCCGACTACTGGCGGCGAATATTGGTTTTATTTTTGTCTCTCACGCTGTTAATGACACAAAATTTACTAAGATTTTATGTGTTATGTTAGTGAAAATAGCACTACTATCTAATAGCCAGTGGTCGGCCGCTAGTTACCACACTGATAATATGTTTTTTTTAACTTCGAAGTGTGGGGCCGACAACTGGTTGACGTGTTAAAATTGATGTATCATTAGTCGGCCATGCAGCGTTTTAGGACGGTTTTGGTAGATGAAATTTATCTTTTATCATCCTAATGTTAACTAAATATAGAAATTATTAATTTTGTATCAATGGCGACTAAATCTAAAATACGTTTTTCATCAGTATACCGATGATAGCCTTCAAAAAGCCCTTTAAGCAGTAAGAGAAGGTGTTCCACACAAAATGGCGAACGGCAACGATTTAGCGGATTTGTAAATAGGGAAGTTGCACGATCCGACGCCTTGCCGCGGACACGCGAGTTTTGTCAGATTTTAATCAATAATTAATTAATTAAAAAATTAAAAAATTAAAAAATTAAAAAATTTTAAAAATTATAAATATTTAAAATATTTGAAAAATTACAGAATTTATATGACTACACTTTTATCACATTTTACTGAACAGGAAAGAGATTTTAAATAAAACACAGGTTCAGACTATACAAAAACGGTGCACTGAACCAGCAGAGTGACGGACATTACGACCGATAAAGCACAAGAAAAAGCGAGAATTTCACACTGCCTGGTCCATTTCACCTTCCTTTATTTATACCAAAAAAATAGACATAACGGGATTTTAACGGTAAAAATGGGATTAGTCTTGGGGGGGGAGATAAATCTTGAGATGGCGCAGTAGCGGAGAGTGGTGGACCACTTGCATCCGCACGGAAAAGAGTCGCAGGCGCGTGTAATACCGTGCCGCTGTAGTGCTTAGACGGCGCGTTTGGCTCGTCTATCTAAGATTTCTCTCGATTGGAGAGACGTACATATGTATAAATTATATCATTTTGGGCGCTTGACACATCCGCATATGAATTTAATTATGACTAATGTGTCCGGATGTGTCAGCGACCGTAATTCGCCTCAAAAGGGCCGAATCTTATTTCTCGACATATCTCCCTCAAAACCAATCCGATTGTTTATTTTTTTGTGAATCCTGACAGGAAATGACATGCCGAATCCAACGGTATACGACATGCCAGGTTTTGTGCATTTTTTAAAAAATTCATCTCGCGAATTTTTTCGCATTACGGCCCGGACGCCCTTCACGGGACGCCGGCGTGTGGTCCATAAACCCAGCTTCACCGTATTTGATGCCGCGTGAGGGGTGCGCACGCTGTTTCGGGCTCCCTTTCAGACGGCTACCTGCCAATCTATTGCGCAGTTAGAAAAAGAAATGTAAAAAATGTATATTTAATGTTATTTGTAATCCGCGAGATCGTCGTCGTCTTCCAAAAATGAGATGCGCGTCTCGCGGGTTGTCTATATGCATAATCCCTGTTATCTCCCGTCAGTATTCAGAATTAATAAGACCGCCAAAACCCAGTCAGTTTATTTTTCAAAAAACACAGAATAAAAATATAAGAAATACTTAATTCTAACAAAAACATACATAAAATTATGGGCATAAAGATAATAAATAATACAGAAAATCATACAGTTTCGTTGAGGCCTCAAACGATATAGGATTATACATGGTTACAGCACAAAATTATCAAGAAAAATTAGCAACGATTAGGTATACAATATTGACATGACAGTAAAAAAGCAGAGATAAAATATGGAATGACATCTTACACAAATTCCAGACAGTGTACACATATATAGAATAATCAGGGCATTCAGTAATTTATAAAAATATTTTCCTATCAAAATGTTCACCTATATAATATTTAATTCAATCTAAAAAATGTCAAAAAGGTCTCATATTGCGGCATAAATTATCGCATAGCGGGAGATCCTCCGTGTGCTCGCAGTCCAAAATAGTGATAGCTTGGGCCCGCCGCCGCCAGGGTCGCATAATCGCCTCGGCGCCCGGGTTTCGGCGAAGCCGCGGGTTTGCTACCTGTAGTATCTTCATTGACATTATTTTGTGGATTTTGACTCTGTCTGGAATTTCGCAGGCATAATTTTTAAATATCGCGGGACCATATCCCATGCGAAACAGAAGGGAAAAAATACGCGCGGCTTATCAGCAATTGTTTGGAAATTGATGTTCCAAGGGCAAAACTGCAGGACCGCATCAAGGGATGGGTATTGGAAAAAACACGTCAAATGGAACCAAATCACTTTGTATCGTTATCTGACGAAAACAAATTGTTGAATCTTTAATAATCTTAATAAATAATAGCATTATCAAAATGTCATTTCCCTCTAAAACACAAGAACTCCGACTACTTTGCAGCAAATTGTGAAGACAGAAAAAATAAAAACACGTTTCTAAGATGAAAAACCGGGAGACAGATGGTATTTATTATTTGGAATTGCGGAAAGCATTATTAGCGCGTAGGTACTAAGAATACGCAAATTATATAAGAAGTTGTTTAAAGGACTTGAAAACCCATATAATAGAAATCAACGATGAAGATGTATTAGAGAACCTTAATCGGATTATTAATGGAGATGAAAGCGGCTTTAACATATAACCAAAATGCCCAATCGAATCGAAAAAAAATTATTCTCTTTCTAGTTTCTAGTTTGTGATTATTAATGTATTTTAAACGTATCTATGAACAAATTGAGACGATTTGTCGAAAATGTTAAAAGAATTTAAGTATAAATTGAAAAAAAAATGCTTGTACAGCGCAAATTTCTAAAGGACGTCTAGCGGCCCTGTGCTAAAATCTGATGGCTGACTACTGACACATAGGTGGCCGACAACTGACGCATAGATGGCCGACTACTGGCAAAACAGCCATTTTTCATTAAAATATTATTTTAATTTTTATGGTTAGGCTAATTTTAAAAGGCAATAAATATAATAAAAATAAACTCCCTGTTCTTTAATACATACGTGTTTTTCTAAACCACCTTTCAAAAATGAACTTACAATGATATTCCAAAGATGCCTTTTCTGTAAAATGGCCGACTACTAGCACAATCACCCTATATTTGTTTAATAACAGCTCCTGGCGCAAAATAGTTGCAATAAACTTAAGCCTTTTATATCCACAGCAATTACAGACGCCCAGCTAAAACAAAAGAGATGACAGAAGCTATATATGTATTTCTATAAACAGTTAGGTGTGTCAGTGTGTACAAAAATTTATATTACATGTATGGACGTTTAGCCCAAATATTATATTACAATGTTTTTTGTACCTAGCTAA